>WEKY01058263.1:0-93157 GCA_013390045.1 Picathartes gymnocephalus
GCCCACTGACAGAGGTACAGGTGCCTCCCCACTCTCAGTCATCACAGTTTTTTGGGGAGAAAATTTACCTCTGCCAGGTATTTTAGTTACATTTGGCTTTTGATTGATTCCTGCATGCACAGTGGAGCTTGAATTGGCCTTGTGTGATGCATCATACACTGGCTTCACAAGTTTCTGTCGTGAAGTATTTTGGTGTGTCACTCTTCCACAGTGTGAAGATTCACTGCAGGTCAGTGGGACAACTGTATTTTTATTCCCTGTATTATCTTCAAGAGTATTTTTCCCAGTTTCATCTTCCTGTCTTTCTAAAGCAGTGTAGTTTCTAGCACTGGGTCCTGGCTGCACATCAGTTCTTCCCTGAGGTATAAGTTCAGTGTATTCTGCACTGGATGTAGTTTGTGGCTGGTTGATTGAAATCTCATTTCTTGTTACAGTGACAACTCCAGTTTGATGTGAGCTGAATTCTATTGGCTCACCATCCTTAGCATCATATATTACTGTAATGCACTCTTCAGAAGAGGTCTTTTTTATAACCTTTTGTTGTTTAATGAAATTACATATCTTCGGCCTAATGTCTGAGTGAACTGGTATCTGGTTCTCTTTGTCAGTAGATACAAACTGAGAATTCTCTGTGACTTTAAGCAAGTCAGAAGTCTTTGTATACTTCTCAGGAAAGGGAGTTCCTAATAAATCTGATGGACTTTTCTCATCACTGCTTTCTATATGCAATTCATCCAAGACTTCATTGTCATCAGTGTCTGAAAGCTGAAAATTAAAGTCCTTCCAGCCTATATTAGAATGGCTTTGATTTAACTGTAACTCAGGCAGCTTTGCTCCGGTGCATGATTTTACTTCTGCCTGAAATCCACTGACAAAACTAGTCAATTTCTCAGGTCTTTCCTTTGAATTAAAAAATGAACTTCTTTCTGGCAAGTGTTTCCTGTTAGGATCCCAGTCAAAGAGACTGTCAGAAATGCTATGAGTTAATTTGTTACAATACATCCTACAGTCTTTGCTTGGTACTTCCTGCAGCAACAGTAAGGATGAAGAGTCATCATCTGCATCATCATGTGAATCTGAATCATAAGAGAAAGTTTTGTTGTGTTCAATGCAAATACTTCCCATTTCCACTGGCTTACAATGAGTCTGCTCATTATGGCCGCCACACTTAATTCCAGGGGAATATATTCCTTCGTTGGAGTTCATGCAATCTTTGTAGCCCCATTTTGATATTACTGAAGGTGGTTCAAGTAGTGTTTTTTGCTTCTGCAATTTCTTCAGCCCTTCTAAGATATGGTTTTCCTTGATACGAGTTGGAGGCAGATCATCTGCAGGACTTGAGAGGTTGCTTGGGAGCGAAGAACCAATGCTTATTCTTTTATCCCATCTCACAGATGACTGTCAAAACAAAATAAAAATCACTTGTGTTACAAGTGCTGTCAATAAAAGTGTCACCGTTTTGATAAATAGACAGAGGAGTTACATAAGGGCATTCCATTCCATTCTTTGCTATTTATAGCAAAGTTCTTTTTTAATAAAGGATTTCACAGTCGTGTGAAGGCTTCAGTGCATTAAAAACCTGTAGGAAGAACAATATGAATGGAAGGATTAAGATGAAGAAGAGCAATTTGGACTATGAAAGGCAGAATAAATGTCAGAACAAATGAGGAGACTGTAAGCAAGCTGGAGTGATAAAAGAATTACTAAAAAATTAAATGGGGGGTAACCATTTAGAGAAAACTTTTCAATACAAAAGAGAGAGGAAAGTTAAAAAACTTCTGAAACAGGCAGCTTTTCAATTAATCTTGTTTCAGATTAATTTAAACTAATACATGAAGAAAATTAATTTGATTTACCCTTTTGCTTGTCTTTCCATCATTCCAGGTGTAGGAGGAACCACTGGAATATTCACTGCAAGCACTTGAGAGGGAGAGTTCACTGCTACTGCAGCTGCTCCG
This sequence comes from Picathartes gymnocephalus, assembly GCA_013390045.1. Classification (NCBI taxonomy): domain Eukaryota; kingdom Metazoa; phylum Chordata; class Aves; order Passeriformes; family Picathartidae; genus Picathartes; species Picathartes gymnocephalus. The sequence goes on from WEKY01058263.1 coordinate 1,959, forward strand.
GGGATACAGGCGGCTAGAGCCTGTCATATTTAATTGACTCTGGCATTTCAAGACAGGTATGCTGGATTTCACATTCTGCTGACATTCCTAAAATATGAGAAGAAATTGAAATATCTTATGGGGAGAAAATGATCATTTAACTTCTTGATTAAGAATGGTAAAAAAAAAGCCACTTACACCTTCCTCTTATGCAATTTAGCATCTGGTGAATTTAATACAGAGAACTAAATTTAAAATTGCTAACAATCTTATTTGTCAGGGGAAAAAAATCCACAATCCTCAATGTTTTCTTTTTTATTCTTGGACTAGTATTCTGCTCTTATGGTAAAGCCTATTCTGAGTCTATTTGAATTATGCTTCATACATAAGCAGCGTGCACCAGTAAGATACAGAAAACAAAGTTATAAGAATACAAGTGCATCTTGACAACTGCATTATAGCCCCACAATGTAACAGATGAGGCTGCACAGCCTGGACAAGGTAAATTAATTTAGTATCCCGAGCAGAATGTCCACTGAGAATGGAATCTCTCCATTACAGTCTAATTTTGGTTTCCTATCTAGTTCAAAGCTTTGTCTAAGAAACTCTCTGACGTAGGACAATCCATCTTCGTGTCGCTTGCAGACAGCTGAAGCCTCTTGCTTATGCAATTTATTGACACTTTATGGCTGCCTTTAGTACTTGTGTAGTTATCGCCCCTTTCCAAACGCAATTTCAGCTGACTGTGACTAAGTGCCAGCTTTGAGGAAGAGAGTAATGAAGAGTAGATAGCACTTTAGGTAAAATATTAAACCTCTGTAGGAGTAGCTAGGATGCCTTTAATTTGTTTTCTAACTAATACTCTTGAGCCTAACAGCATTGGAGCTTCTTTAGTGTTAAGTGCTTGCACTATTCTCCCTTTCCAGAATCAGACATCTCTTTAATTACCAAGAACACCAGACATGACTACATGAAAAGAGGTTATAATGAGGTGGGGGTCAGTCTCTTCTCCCAAGCAGAAACTGATAAGACAAAAGGAAACAGCCTCAAGATGTGCCAGGGGATGTTTAGATTGGATATTAGGAAAAATTCCTTCACTAAAAGAGTTGTCAAGCAATGGAGCAGGGAAGTGGTTGAGTCGCCATCCCTGGAGGGATTTAAAACTGTGCAGATGTGGCACATGGGGATATGGTTTAGTGGTGGGATTGGCACTGCTGCGTCAATGGTTGGACTCCATGATCTCAAGGGACCTTTCCACCCAGTAGTGGGTGAAAGGTTGGATTTGATGATCTTCTTTTCCATCCAAAGTGAATCTATGGTTCTGTGCCTCTGTTTCATAAAACTTCCCTTTGGATTTCATTAAGGCAAACTGAAACAATATTTATTGATTTTTGTATGAAGATGTACCTGAAATTAATTTTGCTTAAATGAAGAATTTACACTTAAGAAGAAACAAGAAATCTGAAGTTATTGAAACCATAAAACAATTATCAAGGCTGTGTATGCCCTAGACACAGCTTCTTCATGGAAATCTCTGGAACAACACTCAGTTTGTAGGCCTTCTCGTGCACTGACATGTTTGTTGACCTTCTGTTAACTTCTTCCATTTATTCCCCCATTTATTAATACTAGGGTTGAACTTTTTTTCAGCTGAATGAGAGAGAGCATAATTTTTACTGCTGAGGTGTTCATCAGTACAGCTGTTCATTGCTCAGCTGACATCATAATGTTCTGGTTTTGACAAACATAACTCCAGGGCAAATCATTATTCTTCGTCACAGGCAAAACCTATGAATGGGAAAATCATCTAGAGGCACCAAGAGTACATTTCACTTCTGGGAATCATTGGTACATGTTCTCCTAGGAAGTCAAATGGATGCAAGAGGAACGGCGTTTAAACCCACTGGCTCTGGGAGGAATACATCTTTCAGCACCACAGGCAGGCACATGCCTGTGTTTTTGGCTCTGAAGCAGAATTTCTCGCTGTTGAGGCAAATTAGTCTTTATTTCTGACATTGTGGTTCCCCTGGGAACCCCTCTGCCATCAGCTTCCTCAGCTGTGGCAGTGTCACTCCTGGGGAGGGTGACTGTACAGGGGCCAATGGCAGAAGCTGCTTGCTCTGGATATTCCCCTGCATTTTGGCTCTGGCTTTGGGAAAACATGCCATGTGGAATTCCTGCTCTTTATACTGGGCTGTGTCTCAGCCATCACAGCATTCAAGAGAAGGGTGCCTGTAAATCCTCTCCTTTAAGAATCTCCTGCAGGAGGAAAGAGATCACAGCACAGTGACAAGTATGGCCTTCCTGTCATCTTCAGCTAGTCTGAGAGCCTCTCCATCCTCTCACTTTGTTTCCTTTGCACCTAAGAGAGGAGAAAGGCATCTGGTCCTACAGTTTCAGCAATGGGAAAAAATGCAGCTATCTAAGCAAAGCAAAAGAATAGTATATTACTGTAATCATCTTCAAGAGAGGAGAAAATGAGCAAAAAATATCATGTCACTCCAGATTATGAAGTAGGGTATCTACTCAATTTCTAGATTGCATTCAGATCTCTTAAGAAAGTGGAGTTTCCCCTGCAATTTGCCTTTATTCTCTAAATTATCCAAGAAAGTACTTTGAATAGCATGTTTATGACGCATTAATTAAATACATTTAACTTGCATATGGGTCTATTAACTGATACGGTGAAATTTTAATTTTTTGTAATCATGACTCTTTAGTCATTACCTTTAATGAAATAAGAATAAAAAGGCCTGAATGTAATATTACAGTTTAAAAATGTAACGTTCACTAGAATTCAGAGAAAATTGAAATAATTAGACCATTAAAAACACAAAACTCTAGATTAGAGCAACTTAACCTGAAGGCTTAATTAAATATAATGCAAAAGGTTGTTAGCATTTTTGTGAACCTTTCAAACAATTCCTTTTCATTAAAGTAGGTATTACAAGGGAGATTACATTTTTGTTGACACTACTATACTTCAAGATCAAAGGCACAAGCAGGTTCAATGTTCTGTTCTTGTACTCTTTGTTTCCCTGTATGTGATTTTTGTTTTTTAAGCTACTTTTCTCTTTGACAATGAAACATGAAAGCCACGCTGGTGAACGTTTTGCCAAATAAGCACAAAGCTCACTCCGTCTGAAAAAAAAAAAAAAAATGCAGAGCCCATGAATTTTTAAAAGTTCATACATAATATATCATAAAAGTGGGATGAATAATACGGGGCATGGGCTTTAATAAAAAGCTCCTTGACCATTTCTCAGAGATTCTGAGATGTAATCAATACCCAAAAAGGTGTATCGGGGACATTGCTAAGATTTACGCTTTTTCTGCACACAGTGACACTATCTGCTCACTATATCAACTGAGGACACAATATTGAATTTCAGGGAACAGAAGGAAGTAAAAGCATTGTTATCTGCCTCAACAGTGTTTCAATTCAGAGATCAGCTTTATGGCTCTTCCCTGACACCAGACTTCAGAGGAGAAAAGGAGGTTCCAGATGAGGGGAACAAGGGCAGCACAAACACTCACGAGCATCTGAGCGTCAGCACTTCGAGCTTGCACCAGGCTTTGGTTTCGTTCTACTTCTGAAAGCAAATCCCCAGATGAGAGGTCCAAGATGCGTGAATGGAGTTTCTGCAGGGGGGCAGAAGGGAAGGAGCAAAGCATAAGCATTTGTCAGATATGCAGCAGATCAGCATTTTTAAAATTCCAAACTCTGCTGCTAAATTTCAAGGGAAATGAAGAGCCTGAGGTAAAAGAGGATTTGTTCTAATTTGAAATATTGCTTTTTGTGATTACTTTGTCCAAGACTTCCTGTCTGGACGACAGATCATTCTTCATCCAAAACAAACTCTACTTTTTCTTCTAGTCACAGCTTTGCAACTTATCATTACTTCACACACAACAATAACAAATGAACCTGAGTCCCACCATTATCCATACAGTTTGACAGGTTTCAGGAAAAAAAGCGTAAAAATGAACTACAAAATTAACATTTATAAATCAATCAACATGTTAATGTTGTTTTATTTACGAGCTGTTACACCTTGAGTGAATGATTGCAAAAGTGACCCTATTTTTAACTAGCATTGATCTGCTGAAGGCCTCCTCTGCACACATTTTAACTCAAAGTCATTAATGTCATCTGTTAGGAACAATTAATGTGAATAGAAAATAATTGCATCAGGGAACTGGGGACTCAGAGGATTTTGTGCATTAATATTCACATGCTGTTCGATTACATACACAGTTCTTTTCTCAGTTTTGCTTGGAAGGATGGCTAAGCTTGTGCCTTTCCCTCCATGTTCACCTGTACATTAATTCTAGGGCTTTCAGTCTGAATTAAGCCTCGTTTGTTTTAATTGCAGTTTCAATAAAATCCATGATTTATGTGAATGTCTCGGCCAATGACTTCAAAAGAAGAAATATCTGGCGTCTTGTTAGTCCTGGGCCAACACACCATGTAACAGGCTGTATGGATCTGACTCATGGTCCATTGAAATCAATGAAAATAGACTGAAAAAATAAAACCCAAGAGAAAAGGGCTTTGGATCGGGCTCTTTTCACTTTCCCATTAATTCTCTAGGCTTGCAACCTAAGAGACCCCATTTACTCCCCTCAGCTTGGAGGAACGAATGGTGCAGGCTCTGTCAGGTGCTTTGCCAGGGGACTCTGTGAAGGATGCAAACCATGGAGATTTGTTGAGGCTGTGTGAGTGCCCCATCACCCTGTCCATCCGAAAAGACTGGCCAAAGAGGGGAAAAGAATCTGTAGCCAGAAAAGCCTTTACACAGTGTAGTAGTAGCTCTCTGCAGGGCCCTGAAATGCAAGTCACACTATCTTCCACCCAGCTACTCCCCAGCCTGCTCTCTGGGTACCCACTGCAGAAATTAATCTGCCGGAGAACAAAGCAGGCAGCCATTCCTACAGCCTCTGTTACCTGCATGCTCTGCTTCAGGCTTCTATTCCAGACAATCTAGGAAATTTTCTTTAAAACTAATTATGAATTTGGGAGTCATTTCTCAAGAGTTACATATTCATCTAGGTTTATTAAGGAGGTACTGTCTGTTGCAGAGAGATGAAGAAAAATATTTTCAATGATCAACATTACGTATAAATATATATTGTCCAATATATTATTGAATAGATTAAAATGCTGCAAGCACTCAGTATCCAAGATATGTTTCATTATAAATATTGACTACATCCAGGCTATGTGTTTTTAACATCAGTGATGCCTGGTTATTCAGCGTGCACCTTTCAAAGTGCTACTACTGGTATTACTGTCAGGTGTTTGTTAAAGATTTAAACTCCAGGTAAAATGCCTGCCCTAAGTCACAGATTTACTGACTTTGTACATTTGTTCCTCTTGACAATAATTCCAACTGCATCACTGAGCCACCAGAGAATTCCACTGTTCAGAACCAAGAGTCACTGGTGCTATGAACAAGTGGTTTGCAGACAAATTAATTACTTTCTCCACAGAAACCAGTTACCTGAGATAATTTAGTGGAAGTTACAATAGTCAGATCTGTGCATTGGAGATGATGACTGGGGACATCTGAGATGGACGAACATTTATAGCTGAAAATGTATTTTCTGAGAAAAAAAAGGATCCTAGAAATAGTGCTAAAGGAATTTTACAGCTGTAGTACTGTCTTCCCATTTTTCCAGCAAGGCATTTAAATACTTTATTACTTAAATGGGAACATACAAACATGTCTATAAGGGAAAAAAAATATTCCACTACAACATCATCCAATGAAATTTAGTGTTACTTACAGAATACAGAATCTATGTCAGAAATAAGAGCAGAGATCAGCTCAGTAGGAAGAGGCAGAAATCAGAAACAATTTTTGACCAGTGATCAATCATAGCTCAGCTGGAAACAGCTCAGGGTTCTGGGGGTCTCTCTCCAGTGGTTCAGTGACCAGAAGGGCTGGACTGCACAGGGGTCAGGCTGTGTTTGAGTCACCTTTGCCACTGTTAAACTCAATGACTCTATAAAACTGCAGTACCAAAGGCAAATCAACAGACTAAAATGATTAACAAAGGAGGAAACTGTGTTCTCGACATGTATAATGTGATTATATTTCTGTATCAAATGCGATTATCGCATTGGGAATATTCCTCCCCACACATATGCAAATAAACTAACAGAGGTGGCCAGCACAATGACTAGCATTAACAAACAGCACAATAAAGTTTGAGGTCATTAATTAAATATAATCACACAGCACTGAAGCAAGTCATCCAATTGCAAAAGAAAAGCATAAGAAAAAATGCTTCTCTTTCATTTATTTCTCTTTTTCCTTCTCCATTGTCTAATTAAAAAACAGGCAAAACTCTAGTATTTGTTAAAAAAACTCATTAATGGTGCATTTAAAATCAAGTAACAGATTGTGCTAGCTATGTATCTTCATTCTGATTTCTTCTCAGATACACAAAATGTACTGTGTCCTTTACGGTTATTTTCAGATGACAGTCACATAACTAGATCAAGGAGTTACTGCTGCCTTGGAAATTGTACAGTGTTAAAATCACTGTTGATGTTATCATGACACAATGCAACAAAAGGCAGGCCACTGCACAGAATGAGTTCCACAGAAGAGATCACATCAGTTTAAATGAATACTTAAATATGAAACTAGAGGAGTTACAAGTATAAATCCAAGTTATCTGCCCCATTTTTTGGTGCCCCGTATAATGACAAAGGGAAAATGAGCAATACTTAGAGGTGCTGGGGAGCACCTGGGCCCCTCTGGAAACAGGAAAGCATCAGGACCACTGGGCTGCAGACCTGAAAATCTGTATGGAAGTAAATACAGCATGGACTGGGCCAACTTCCTGGGAAATTACCCTGTACTGAATACTACAGGGCAGGTGTGGACTACAAAGTTTGTTAGATCTTAGCTTGACTGGACCCATGTCTCTCCAGAAAGTGGGTGCTGAGAGGCCAGGGCAGAACAGAGGGGGCTTCTCTACAGATGCCTGTGACCAATATCAGCAAAGCTCCTCCTTCACCTGTGAGATTGATGCAGAAAAGGCAGTGCCCTTTGTGGCTCAATGTCAAGATTAACTCCTGTTACCCACATGAAAAATAAAAACACAGTAATTGATAATTTAGGTGGAAACCTATTATATCAAGTGCAATAGGAAATACAATTATCTGGCAGGCAGATAACCAATCCATCAACCAGCAGGCCAGTTCCCCCCCACCCCCAGCAGCATTCTTATTACGACTTTCTAGGAAGATAAAAGAAAGCTACTACCTGCTGGCACTAGGCAGTATTACAGAGACTCCCCTCACCATTGTGCCTCTTGACTCTATCTCTGTACAGTATCTATCAGTTCCCTTCTCCTTTTTGAAACATCTAATGGTCTGCAGCATTGCCAGAACAATTTTCAATGAATTATGCCAAAGAGTACACAGCTCTCCAATATTGGATGAGTTAATTGCTATTAAATCAATTGGCTTTGCTTTTGTCACATGAGCCAAAGTCTATCATTCACAGGAAGAAAATTCTCTCTCTAGATACCAAGGAGACATTTCCATCCTGCTGCTCTGTGCCAGAGCTGTAAATGTTTGTTTGGTGTGTGTAGCCCTCTCCTGTCTTTGCTGTTTTTCAGGGCATCACAAACCTGAACAGGCACACTCTGGCCTGCTTCCCCCTCTGTAGCCCAGCCATTGAAATTGGGCTGGCAGGAAAAACCTCCTCATTTCCATTTCACCATAAAGACTGTAGGCCACAGAAGGAAAAAATATTATAAGGCAAGATATTATCAGTTTATGTAGAAGTATAATCTTCCATTAAATAAAATAATTTTGTAGTTTTTAAATACACTTCAGAGGGGAGGTTCAGCTGGAGATGAGAACATCCTTCACCTATCCAACCAAAAGTTACCTAGAGTACAACATGCGCTGTTCAAAAAACAAAGTGTGAACTTCTCATCCACTAAATATTCTGTAATTAAGGAGAAAATAAAGTATAGTTAAGGAAAAAATAAAAACTCTGAAAGTAGAAATCAATTTTGCCTTTAGACAAATAACAGTTTGGAATAAATGTGCTTTTGACACATGGAAATTCTGCCTTCTAAAGAGAGTAGAACAAGTGGTCAATAAAAATCAGCCAAATATGAAGCAAAAGCGAAAGCTGAAAGTAGATGCTTCCTTTTTTTAAAAAATTCTAATTATCATTAATATAGGAAATGTACTTGCAACTGTACACTGTGTACATACAGCAATGCCTGATGGGTATATAATCTATATCACAAAACCAAAAGTATAATAATTTTTTTCAGCTCTGGAAGTTATATATTTAATAGAAAATTCAGAATTATGTCCTACTTTCCTACTATTCACTTTCTACAAGCAGAACTTCACGGCTTACACTGTTTTAACTTTGTAGTAAATGAAAATCAGGTCTAGTGAATGGTACCCTTGTCCATGCCAGGGAGGCTGGAAAGAAATAAGCTTTTAGGACCCTTCCAAAACAAACCAGTCTAGAATTTTATGAAAATTATTCTTTCTCTTAATGTTGGGCCATGCTTTACCACTTACAGGATTGGCGCTAAAACTGGAGTGAGAAACCCTTTGACTGTTTAAAGTACTCCTCCCTAAGGCAAAGTAATTAGATGTTCATCGCTTACACCTCTAAAAGCTATAAATAAAGATCTGCACAGGCAAGAACATGGAAAGCTAATGCACTACACTAAGCTATTTTTTCTATTTCTCTGCTGCTACAGGTACCATTTCCAACAGACCAAGCTGTGAATGAAGATACCTGATATTTGCTAAAAAGCATAGGACATTATACAGCTCAGTCTGGAACAGGCAAAGCAGCTGATGAGTCTTACACCTTCCAATTTTATTTAGTATGAGCATGTACATTGTCTTTCACATTTCAAATTCTGTTCTGTCCTAGGGCCTGCCTGACAGATTAACTCAGTTTGCTCCCTATGTTGCTGCGAGGGCTCTCAACAGCTGTTACCACAGGAGACCACCACCATAGCTGGCTGTATTTATTTGTGGTGGGAGGAAAGGGTTAGCATACAGTAGGTGAGCCCCAGGATAACTCTTACAGTGGTCTGAGCAAACAGTTGGAGACTTTTATTGATCCTACCAACAGCTCTTTAAAATACAGCAAACAATCACAAACATGCAGAATTGCTCAGTGGTGATAGGAGGAAGTGTTGTACAAAAGTGAATATTAAAGGATTAATTTTAAAATGCATTCAGTAAGCTAAATGAGTTCTTAGTCCAAAAAGAAAAAAAAAGAAGGATGTTTCCAGCTAGTCCTTAAATTTCAAGCGAAGTGTGTGGATTTGAATTTTCCATTAATCTAATAAAAATACTTCCGTGGAAGTTCTAATTCGATATTTTCCATCTGTTTTTTTGTTGTTTTTCCCTCCTACTAGGCACACTTTTCTAAAAAACCTTTACAGAAGATGCTAGACTGTAAATCCAACCCTGGAATTAAGAGTGGTTTGTCAGTTTGCTGGCAAATCCTCCGGGTGAGTTTACTGAGACTTAAGGCAACATCCAAGACAAAGTATAAGGGTGTGATACTAGAAACATTTGTATGGAAGATTAGGGTGCTAAAACGACATCAGAAAATCCTGCTAACAAGGCAATTTCAGCACAAAAAGTAAAACAAAGGTTTCATTTGTGTCTGCTGCGGTTTCCAAGCTTGCAGCTCTTGATTACCATTGAGCCATTCAGAGATGGAAAAACTCAGTGAATTAGACCCAAAGTAACTCCAAAGGCTGGAAATTTATATTCTAGGGTATAAATTGGGAGGTATTAAGCAGGCATTTGATGTATAAACACAAATAGCATAATCTCTCTGTATTCTTCAGAGAGTTGATGACATTAATGTAGGCTAAAATTACTCCTGTTCCAACTCCTTAGTTTTATTAATTTTCATAAACTGCTTTAAAAAAAGTTACATTGAAAGACAAAATGTAATCCCCTCTGAACATAGTTTTTTATTTTATAAGTCTATCAGTGTTTTCAAGCTCTGAGATTCCAAAGTGTTAGTTCTCATTTTAATAGCACTATGGTAGGAGTCTGTAAATATTGCAGTAATATGAAAATGAGCTAATTTAATTTCTTAGGAAAATGCATGTATAAAGTTCCCTGTGGATTGTAATTACCGTAAAGTCAACAGTTTACATCAATGACCCAGTAATCAGCTACTCAGAACGTGAATAATTAATGAAAAAATGTTTACAACGAGCTTGCAAACGGAAGACTCCTTGGAGTATGGTGAAACAGCCATGCTGTGAGAATAGTGTTGTGCAGGAGCTGAGCCTTTTATTAAGCACATATTTGTATTTTGTCTCTTATTTTTCTAAATGTCTCCCCATTGATCTAACACTACTTAGTATGTCAGTTCCACTGTGCTAAATGAGGGCCAGCACCACACAGGTGCTGCGAATTATGGCAACACCAAAGAGTGAAAGGCACAGCACATCCTGCCCATACCTCCTGTTGTTGCACTGTCCACAAACAAAACCATTTTGTTTTTAACACTTCAGCATTGTCACAATGAGTGTAGGAAACAACTTTATACTGAAGCCCTGCAACAAGGAAGAATTATACCATTAATCTTTTCTGGCATGCCCTTCTCATGCTATCTATGGTTCAGCATAGTTAAAAGCCGGGCTGGTTTTTATTATTTCACTGTATTTAAGAAATGCTTTATTATAAAAACACAGGAGAAAAGTCTCACTTCAGCAACAGTCATCATCAATCCTTGTATGATTAAAAGCTTCAACACGCTGCTAAATTGCTCATACAATGACAGCTGGTGACATTCCTGGTAGCACAACCTAACACTGGTCATTATCTTTGTCATTCCCACAGTTTAAAATCCATTTCCACATTCACTTTCTGACTATGCCCCAAAACAATCTAAAGGAATTAGGGAGACCTCAGTGAGATCTTCTTATTGACATTTATGTTGATCAATGTTGGCTCTACCAGAATTGGAATCTACAGATCAATTCCCTTATTAGATTCGTTCTCAGTGCTGCCATGATCATTTTATCACAGAAGCTGCTGCCATCAGATGCTGCTTTATCACTTTATAACAGGATCAGCTGAAGCTTTCCTCTGGCATATAGCTGGAAATGATAACTGTCTGAAGTCTAAATATTTCTCTCTCAGATTTTCAAAGATATCCTTATTAAATGCATAGGTCTGTTTTAAAAACTATTTTCAACTGAATTTACCTAAGCCGCAATAATTTTTGTCCACAAGAAAATTTCAGTTCTCAAGGTGTTAAACAAACTCCAACGCTAACATTGGAGACTGCCCTATTAATCACTTTCTTCTTGCTGAGCCTACAAGCCAGATGACGGAAGGAAAGAGGCTCAGAATGAAGATATGACAGAAAAATCAAAATGGTCTCAGGAACAGTAGGAGTTTTATATGGACACACAAACACACGTGCAAATACTCCAAAACAGCACATACAATACATACACAGTTTCTCACAAGCGTTTTATCTGGTTTTGAAAATATGCAGGGATGTGGTATTTTTAGTGAGAGTGGTGTGAGAGCTCCCGTTGAGAGAGGAGTTCATCACATTAATTCAAATCTCTGATAAAATAAATCAGCTTTTTTTATTGCCAGGTTGAACTACAGGGCTATGATTGTTATGTATTGCTACAATCTAAGTCTTAATGGCATTTTAGCCCTGTGGTGGTCAAACAGAAACCATTTCAAACCTTCTAAAGGCTATGAAAACATGTGCGGATGTCTGGAAAATTAATACTATTATCTAACACTAACCTTTTGCCTGTAGGAGGAAAAGGAGAGAGAAGGCTCAGGGAAGATGTTTTGATCAATACATGGCAACCCAGGAGGGCAAGCTCCGTTTCACAGGGAAGTTCATTGGCTGTGAACGGGGGATTCAAGTGATCAGATTCATCCTTATTTGGATTTCATTGAAATCATTCATTTACTCAAAAAAAATAATTTAAGAGAGATGGGCATCATTTCTACAATCCTTCCTCACTGCTGTTTCCCAAGGTTCAGCAATCTAGACACTGGAAAGGTTCATTCATTTAAATTACAAGAGCATGAATTTGTCATGGTTAATGTTGAACAAGCCATATTTTCCTTGCCTCAGTATTATGCATTAAAAAGCTTCTCCATTCCTCCACCCTCTTTGTGTGTGTGTAATATTGTTGAAAGGTCATATGGATTGAAAGGAGTTTAAAAGTAGGAAGATACTTGCAAGAAATACTTTTATTGTTAGTTTAAGGCTTTTACATACATATTTTCTCTCCAACTATAATGCATTGTTTTTGTCTCTGACAGAATAATTTTTAATAAGAAGAGACTTTTTTCTTGAATACTTGGATACAAGGTACTTGATTCTATTCCTTTTCCTCAAAGTACTTACTTAAAAGTATGATTTAGAAAGAATAAGCGGGTAGATTCCCAGCTGGTAGGAATTACTGGCTTCACCTCTCCAACTGAAATGAAAAAAATTTCTGCCAGGACAGGAATTGCCCCATAGAGTTCCCAAACTTTTGCTTCTTTTCAGAAATAAAGCTTCTAGAGGGTCACAAGGGTGCATTTCCAGTGGCATTTCACTCTTGAAAGTCCCAAATTGACCACAAAACCTCCAGCTGGCACTTAAGGTTTATCCTGACACACCAAATCACAGGGCTTGTGTAGGACACAGCACAACTCTGGAGACCCAATGATCTCATTAAGCAGCTCAAAGCTTGGCTGTAGCCTTCTGGAATTCCACCAACCTGCTCTGGAGTGATGAGAAACCGTGGAAGGATCTCACCATCAGCCTGGCCATGCAGGCCAAGTAAGGCTGAAGCACAGGTGAGGAGGGAGAGCCAGCGCTGGAGGGTGCATGGATGGATGGCCTGAGGACACAGCCCCGCAGCGCCCACGTTCCTCTGCATCCCCTGCTACTGCCCCAGCCAGCAGGAACGGCAGGAGATGGAAAATGAGAAAGGCCACTCGCTGCTCCTGGCCAAGCTGTGCTCCTGCAAGGAAAGGCACCGTGCCCTCCGAGCATTATTTAGGGCCTGGGCTGGCCTTGGGAGGGCTAGGGCCAGGCCTGGCACGGGACGGCATGGAAAAACCCCCTCTCCCACCCTGCAGCCAGAGGCAGCCTGGCCCAGGCTGGGAGCTTTACCGCTGGCTCAGGTGGCTGAGAGCCGCAAACCCTCTCAGCAGCTGTCCTTGCTCAGAAGAAGCTGTGCCAACCAGCTCTTCACTAGGAACCTGTGCCCTTGTGAATTGTTCATTTCTTCACTGTGGATAAAGCAGGGGTTAGGAGGTATTATATAGGAATTTCAATAGGGATCAGCTGCCATTTTGGGAGTAGACAGATTTTAGAAGAGCTCAGCACAATGCCTGAGCACTTGAAAGTCTGGTCCCATGTGCATGAAGGGCCTGAAGACCTAAATGAAAGGTTAAATCCATTTATTATTTCCCTGGGAATAAACTACCAGGTGAAGACTGGTGCCGGGGCAGAGAGTACCCATATTTCTAATTATTGTCAAGATCTCCTAGGGATCATTTAGTGGAATAAATCTATGTGAGCCTCTAGAACACAATGCTAATCTCTGATTCATCCTCACACTTGCAGTATCTGTAATTCATAATAATTGTGCCTAGGCCTGTATTTGTGCCTGCATCTACTGTACAGGTAAAGTACACAAGGTTTATTCAGAGAAAAACAGTTAATAGTAAGTAATAGAAAACTTAAAAAAAAAAAGATTGAGTATTTCTGCTTTTAAAATATAACTGAATATAAAAATTTAGGATCAAAACACTACAAAATTAAGTAGCTCATTTCTGAAATTGTATACCAGAAAGATGAGCTGAAGAGTGGGAGTGTATTTGAGATTTTTAAAGCACTGATATTAATTCATGATGCCCTTACTTTGGCAGTCTGTTTTCCATACTTCCAAGGCAGTAAGATGGAGTTTAATTCATAATGTTGAAGATGTCCTTGTGATGCACACAGGACACAGACAAATGACTGCCCCTTCCTGCACCCAGACATGGCTTAGTGACTAATGGAACACAGCCTGCCCACATCTAGAGAAAGAAAGGAGCAGGGATGAGGTCTGAAAATGCTAAAAATACGGGAAAACTCAAGGCTGTCAGTATCACATTGTTAAAGATTTAATGACAAAGGTAACTTTTCCTTTCAGCTCGTCCTTATCAAGAGAGATACCCAGATGGTAATTTAAGAGTTAAGGCACTAATGGACTCTTCAGTTTCACTGAGCATCTCATGCTGATTTTATCTTGCAATACAGTATTTCACATTCTCAGCGAAGTCAACAGAGATTTAGTCAATAGTGTCATGGCCTTTGAATGAGAATTTGAATCTTACCAGTATCCAGACCATCATTAAAGAAGATAGGCCATTTGGGAAACAAAGGAGAGCATTAGTAAAATTCAATACTAAAAGATGGGGTTGGTTCTGTAGGTGTTTTATGATTCACTATGAGTAACATTTTATTCTAATTATCAATCCTTTCTTCTATGTGCAGTAGCTATAAGAATATACAAAAAATGTAAAGTATATCACAGGAAAATTCTTTTTTTTCCCATAACAGATGGCAACAGAAAATACCTATTGAGTAATCTTATGTGCTTCAACCCACTTAGCATTATGTTAGTTTGTTTCATTTGATGAAATGTGTAATTTTACATTACTAGCAATTTAAAGTGACCTGATATAATCTGAACAGTTTAAATGTTATGAAGCAGAGCACTTATTGGCACAACTATTTCTCAGTAAAAGAGCCATAATTCTGTATTGCTTCACATCTTCAAAGTGCCACTGCACTTAAATAACAGTAACAAAACCACAGTAATAAAGTAAAATATAAATGAGGTTTTATATGTATTGAGTGTAATAACAGAGGAAATGAATGCTGCATCTATTGTTATTTGTTTCATATATGCTTTTGCATAGTTATCCTTTCCTTAAATCTCAAAGTTTTAAGAAAATAAAAATGAACTACCTACTTAGTTCCGTTAGTGTAACATAAAGAAAACCATAGATCTGTAATAGTAAAGGTTATAATTCTGTAGTGCTTTAGAATTTCAATAGATTCCCACTTTACCACCAGACAGAGCCCTCTAAATCTTTGAATTAATTTTATACACTCTTTTGGTATTTCATTTGAGAGTTACAGAGTGTGAAATATGCACCATTATGAGAAAACAATTACCCTGCACACCTGCTGTTTGAGCACACTGCATTTAAGCAGGACTTGCAGTGGCTACTATTTTATTCCACTGTGAAATCCAAGATGGGGGAGGCTTTAAAAGCTGATCTGACGACATGAACTTGCACTTTTATATGTGACATGTAGCTTGTAGGTACCACATCACATACTGTGATAACATTAGAACAAATCCATGATAATATTTGCCATCAGAATGTCCATGAGAAAGATTTTTTTCAATTTAGAAAGGAAACGTGAATGAGTGATTCTCGACATAAATACAATAACTATATATTACATAAAAATAAATTGCAAACTACAAAACCAGAAACATATCGGACAACATATGGATGTGTTGGTCACACAAAATAGAAATACATGAGTAACTCAGAGTTTTCACTAAGTTTACAATCTGTCTCTAAGCAGCCTCTGTACTTACGCATGCCCATTTATGCAGGAATTCACGTGGAAAGTTGCTAATAAATCCTGTTAATACATTCAACAAATAGAAGGGGCTGCAAGAGCAGCCACAATGTTAAGCATTGCTGTAGGTTAAATATAACTGCATGGAATAAAAAAGCATGTCTTTTTAATGTTTATTACAAGTGTGAAGCACAGGGCAGGTTTGGAAAGGAATACAGCAATACTCTTTCCTACTGTGGAATTCCTTCCTTTTTAAAATTTATTCCCACATGGAATATACACAGTAAAGGAAAAACCATGAACAATATTCTTGTACTTAATTACTCTGTCCACATACTTGATTAGGGTTTCAAATGCCATATTGGATTCCTGCCATCATGCGGATCATCAGTGATAATAAAAATCTATGCACAAAATAAAGAAAAACTGTTGGTTCACCCAGTGTCAGTTGCTTATTTTTCTTTGTCTAAAAATAGGCAGTAAAATATCACTTTTGTTGTCCAGGCCTGTCACACCAGCACAGCCCCACCATGCTCCTGACACGTGCTTACTCTGAAATACTCTCTTTGCTCTTGAATAATGCCTTTACATTTCTTCAGAACTTAAAAAATATTGCTTTCCTCAGTCAAAATCATTCATAAATACTTCACCAAGGATCACTTGTGGCTTTCCTGAAGATTATTTTCTCATTTGATTTGCTGGTTTTGGTATCGCTGTAGCAATTTATTTTCATCAGGATAATGGAAATGGCTCATATTTAGACTTGGTAGCTGAAATTTATCTATTTAAAATTGTATCACAGAACACCCTGTTTGTGTTGATGTGGAAAGCCTTTCAGTGGTTTTCCGTGGAACTTCTCCAGGCTATTTAAAATACTTGGACAGAGGAATGCTGAGCAGCTGAGGGTAATTTTCTCTTAAAAGCATTATCATTCTCATCAGAACTACATGCCCTGGGAGCTTAAGTTAATTTTTTGATTTTGTTTGAGAGCAAATTGGTAGGAATTGACTTGCTGAAATAAGGGACAACAGTCTGACAAGAAAGTAAATCACCAAAACATGAATTACTGATGGAGCAGATCTATCAGGTCGGTTGATCTAAGTCCCTCAAAATAAAATACTGCTCTCCAATGACCCTCTCACTGTGCTTTGCTTTAGTTTGAACTGTTGTGAGGGATCTTGCCCTACCTCTCCTCTCGTTCCACGGTCTATAACAAACATTTTTGTGTTCCTTTATCAGACTGCCTGTCTGGGAGCTCCTTCCAGGGCTGGCTGCATATCAGATGCACCACCAAATTCTTTCAGGTATTGTGCTGCTGCTGTGCATTCAAAACTAGAAATCATATGGCTTAGGGAGATTAGATGGAGTTTCTCCGGAGGGGGAGTGTTTCCTTTCCTTCTCTCATCACTGACTTTTTTGGCCACCCATTCATCTAACCAATTGGCTCTCATAAATACTTTATCTCTGTAGTATTTCTTCAGCATATATCTGGAGCTGCAAACAGGGCAAATAATAAATATGGTTTATAATGTATTGTTACATGTTGATGATTTAAACTGAGATTAAATACAGACTTTCAAAGTTTTGTATTTCTGTTTTCTCAGATGTTATTGGTGAGTGAGAACACGGAACAAACAGAAAGTAGATACCAGTTTACTGACATAATCCAAGACTGAAAAAAATGACATCACCATCCTCACAGGAAGAATGTTCTCCTATTTTTTTCTTGGAAGTCTCAAAAACTTGAGTATTGCATACTAGATCACAGTCTTGATCCCAGATCTACAGAAGCATTCCTATAATTTCTCAAGGCTACAGAGCTGGAGGCTCTTTCCTGGGGTAGGATCTTCATGACAGTAACTGTGCACTTTGGTAGGCTTGACCTGGAGGAATCAATACAGCAGGGCTACAGCCTGAAATCTTTTGAGAACAATAAATAGAGTAAAATCCACCCTCACACTTCTTAAAAGGGGTTCTACTAGGAACGTAATTCTTGGGTAAAGTTTAATGCACTAGTTTAAACTTAATATATCTCAAACATGCTTAACGTTCATGTGATCTTCTCTGTTGATGCAGCCCTGGAGATTGTCTTAACTTGCAAGCAGCATTCAATTACTGCTGAAGCAATTAGCAGATCTGGATTAATTTCTCCTTCAAGCCACCAGTCCTGATTTCTGAGCAAGGAAATATCTCTAAAGATGCTGCCACACGTTATTTATGTTTGTATGTTTACAGAAGAGAAAAGGACAGAGTGTGTTCTGGAGCTGGAACTTTCCTGAAGATACGCAGAAAGGAGTGCCCTGACTGGATGGATACGAATAAATAAATGTGAAGTAAGCAAATAAGCAGGTCAGCTGCAGGAGTTTCACAACTTTACATACAATTTGCTGATTTGGTATCAGGTCTGCCTGCTCCCTCGAGAGCCTGCAGGCACCTGGCTGCTGTGAGAAGGGAATTCTACTGCTGCTTGGCATATAACAATCCACTGACTGAAATGTACTTTGGAATGACGACAAACTGTTTCCTAACAGTGTGTGATGATCTTTAGTCTTAATTTCAGACTCTCAAACACCTACTCTCTGAAACACTTAAATATTACACAGATCTCATTGCTGTAAAGCAGTGCAACCTCACTTTTAACCTCCTGCATTCAGACTTCATCATGTCTAACGATGTCTGGACCAGAGGTCAGGCTCTGAGCCCAGACATTCCATCTCCTTGTGTCAGGTGTTAGGGCAATTAAGTGCCCTCTTCTTCTTCCCATATATAATAATGTCGTTGGTGCAATTTACCCCTTCCTGCTAAGTTGTGCAACTGTTTCCATCACAGTCTGTACAGCCACACTCTGTCCCTTACTTCAGGGCAAGGCTGTCAGGTTATTAAGAGGCCTGGTACCAATGCAGTCATCACAAAGTAATTATTATTTAACGTGACCACCTGAGAATTCAGCGCTCTGTGCTGTAGAATTTTAGACAAAATTTTAGGTGTAAAATTAAACAATGTGGATGGTGCATGAGTAATAAAATATAAGTGATCTAGCCAGAGAAACACAAAGGAGAAAATAGATGCTTCAGGAGACCTCCCTGCTTGGTTCTGGGGTTGATAGAGGAGAATTTTTATGATGGAAATAAAATGGCAATGAAAATATAGTTTAAGATCAGGGATAGTGTAAATCTTATGATTAGAAATATGATCTTATACTTTGCCAACTATGAAAATTTTATTACTTATTTAATCAAATAAATCAACTCAATAAATTTTGCTAGTTGCCACTTTTTCATCCCTTTCACTAAAAAATCCTGCATGGTTTACAAAAAAACCCTGTGCCAACAACTTTCTAGGTGAAAAGTGAAAGCAGGACTTCTCCCACAGGAACGACTCATCTAGCAAACATCTTGAATTTGTGCAAACAGAGCTATATAATATAAAAAAAAAAAAAAAAATTAAAAGGGATATTTATAAGAAGGCAACCCCTGATCCCTGTCTTATCCCTTCAGCAACCTCCTGTATATCACCTCCACAGATTTCTCTCTTCACTTCTAATTGGTTTTCCTTTACCCAATTTTAAATCTCTGTCTATTATCTCCAACTATTTGTCCTACTTGCAAATGAAGTACAAGGTGGGTCACTAAAACAGAGTTCCTGGTTTTCTCTCCCAACCCCTCTTGCTATGACAGGCAGAATTTAGTATCTTTTTAGCAACCACATTAACAGAGGAAAATGAAGGTTGCTTGGGAAGAAGCTACTTTTTAGTGCTTGGTTTCAACTAAAACTATTGCTCTTTCTCAGATGGTGCTGACACAAAACACTTTTCCAAGGCTTCATCATTTTAAAAAAGCTGTTCCAGAGAAATTTCCTGAATATTACAAAATAACAATAATGGAAAAAAGGTGATCAGCCTTCTCCTTATTTATCTGTTCCAGTACTTTTTCTGTAAATCACACACTTTAGCTACAAAGAATGTCCCCAAGAAGAGAGGGTAGCTCTTAAAACTGTCTACAGTAACAGGCGTGAAGAGAAAAAAGCCTGAATTATCTCTTTATTCTCTTAAAATTTTGCATCACAGATTGCATTACTTATCTTTTCATGACAGGAGTGACACAGCAGCTATGTCACTCCCTGCAAGCAGTAAGCACACCAAAATTCCAGGTAGCAAAGAATTTACGTGGCAACACACACAATCAACACACATTGCTTTAAAAGCACTATTAGGCCCTTCAACTTCATAACACTTTTTGTAAATGAATGAAAATGTAATACTTTTAACACCATTTCTACTGTGCAGGATTACTGAGGCAGTCATGAAAACCGTACTACATGAATTTACATTTTTTTTAATTGGTAGCAAAGTGAGTTTTTCTTCTGAACTGTGTGAGAAGCACGAGCAAAATCTACACAGTGCACTTGGTATGGTGTGCAGGCCATTACTCTGCAGTCAAAATCAAACACTTGTGACAATCCACTCACTGGAAAAAAAGTGTGAATGGTCTGGTATCTAAGACATCTGAATCATGTATTATTTGGTTGCATTCATACATACAAAAACCTAGGGCAATGGGTTTTGTTTTAAAAAAAAGAAATTGTTTCTGTTGAAATTTGAGAAGTCAAAAAGTTTATGGTTTAAAACTCAGCTTACTCTGTAATAACAGTCTCCTAATGTCAAATATGGAATATCCAAATAGTCCAAACAACCAAATCAAAGAGACTGATTGGTCTTAGCAGAAAAATAGCTAACATTACTGATTTTTAGCTTCTGCCCTCTACCATGGCATTCTTCAAAATCTGTAGTTTTACTGAATGTGGCTTCTCCTAGGATGAGATCAGCATTAAATAAAATTGAACTGTATTGTATCAGAGAGTACAGGAAAAGTGAAAACAACCTGTGCCCCCTGCCCCCAGTTAGCAGAATTTGCCCATTCCTTTGATTGGGGTCATGATCTAACAGGAATGTCCTTAAGCACATATTTATAACTTTTCTTTAGAGTGACACATTTAAACTAATATTTACCTACTGCTCTAAATCTGGGCTGTGTGCTCTTCCAAGAAGACATAATGCAAACTGTTCTTTAATTTTATGCAGGCACACAATAGTATTTGCTCAATTTCAGTCCTAAGAAAACATCTTCCTTCAGATGTTGCATCTCAGCCTGCAAGATCACAGACTACTTGCCATTTATTTGAGTCTGGATTGTAATTAAAGGATAATTAAAATTCTGGAAACTCACAGATTTACTGTTTTGTTTGGTTTGGATTTTTTTGTGAAAAAGGACACATGAAGTGTTTTAACAGAAGTTCTTCATTTTCTAACGTACACTGAAACTTGTTCTCTGCGTTTTTTCACCTAGGGGGTTAAAACCTTGACAGCAAGAGAAGGGACATAACAGCAGATTTTGCTGCAGGGTGACCTGGACTTTCTGAATGAACTTAATTCCCTTTTGACCTCAGCCAACAGTGACAAATCAAGTGAAAAGTGGGGAAAAAAATCTAGGCACATTAGCTCCTGCCAAACTGCAAGAACAACGATGTAAAATAGTTTGAATCCCTCAGGAAAACCTGTTAGATCATTTGGTTCTTTCTTCCACCTGGTGCAGGTTCATCTCTTTTAACTTTTTTCAGAGCTGCTGCACAATCCAGTTTCAAGGAACTCAAGTCAAAGTGTTGATCCCCCTTTTCAGATGCTATCTAAAACTTCTATAGCATTCCTAGAATAACCTGGCTTTATTGTTGCCACACAAGGAATTGGAAATAGGAGCTGCATTTGTAATAATGAATGTGCAGTGTGTGACTTCTGTGCAATCTAACCCCAAGTTAACATCAGCTGGAGTCAGACACTTTGGAAACAGGAAAAAGAAAGAAAAAAACACAGGAAGAAGGAGCAGTTGGTGTGACTGTCAAAAGCAGAATTGAGTAATGAAGATCCACAATGTGGTGGATATGTCAAAACTGTGAATGGGTAAAGATAAATCAGTCCTCTGTACAGGGGTCTATGAAGGATGAACTAGGAAAGGAAGCAGGGGACAAGGGACAAGAAACCAGAATAGAGGAGGTCCTGGCCTAGCAATACGCATATGAACACAAAATCAAGAGATGGAACAAGAACCTGAGGAAAACTCAAGAACCCAGACCCTGTGATGGTGACCGGGCACCACTCTGCCTGAGTTTTGGAGTTCCTCAGTAAGTAACTCTTTGCCCTCACCATGGGGATTCCCTTGCCTTTAACATCAGCTGTGAGCAGACCACGTTTCTGCAGAAAAACCAGCCCACCCTGATGAGAGTTAGCAGCCCTCAGCTGTCAGACAACAGTGCAAAGGCCAAATTTTCCTCTGAGATACAGATGCAGAACAGCAAGGATTTAGCATAGACGTTTAGTATCACTCATGTAGCTGAAATGTCCTACAAAGGTCTAATTAGTCCTCATTTGCTGCTCTCCTAGCTCATGGTCAGATTTGTTAGAACTTCTGCAAAGCAATTCTACTTCTGCAAAAGGATGACAAAGCGATGGGTTCATCCACAATAACAGACACTGCCAAATGAAGAAGGATACTGAAACATCTCTTATAGTATTCCAGAAAGGCAAAGGAGTGAGACATGGGTTGATGGGTTTCTCAGCTATATCCTCCCATAAAACATTGGCCAAAAAAAAAAAAAAGATCACTCTAAGCCTGTGAAGGTGTACTTAAACTCTTGCAAGTAAACTGAAATCAGGACAGTATCACATATGGCAAAAGTTAAATAAATGGGCTGTCTTTTCACAGGAAATTACACTGTTCACCATCAAGCAGGATGTTAAGGAATACGAGCTTCTCCCCTGCAGAGGGATAATGAACCCATATCATTCCATTTATCATAGCCAAGAAACACCTAAAAAAGTAAGTTACTCTGCAGGTGTGCTCCTCTCTCCAGATTTGCATGCAATATCAGAGCTCACTGGCACACATTTTCAGTTTCAATGGGATCAGAGTACAGATAACAGATATTTTTTAAATATATTAAATCTATCAACTGTCATTTCCCACTTACTGACATAGCCTTAAAAAGAAGAGAAGTATTTTATAATTTTAAAAATGTGAAGCTCATAGCTTGCTTCCTGCAAAGGCCGTTTCCTACCTGAAGGAGGAGGTCAGAAGCTGGTTTGACTTTCTGTTGGAAAAGCACACTTAAAGTTCGATTCTGTTGTTCCAGATCAAAAACTCTCATTTTCAGCTTTATACATTCCTCCCTCAGACCCTGCAGTACAAGGGAAAACAGTGAGATTAGAAAGCAGGTAATGGAAGCACTTAAAAAGCTCTAAGTAATGTCAGACACTAGAAAGAAATAAACACACAACTTTTAAAGTAGTATAAATTGGAAAAATGTGTTACTTCATTTTCTTTGGTCATCCATTATTATGTTAAAGAAAATCTTGTAATGACAAACAGTAGCTACCTGGCACTTCTTTTCAGAGTTTTCTGTTAGCATAAAAATGACTTTGCTAGCAATGTCTTCCATTTTGCAGCTGACAAAAAGCAGAAAGCAGCAATTAACATATGAATATTGTAATAAGCATAAGCTAAGTAAAAAGCATAAGCTGTACCAAACCAGGCAGAAGTTCAAAGTGGCACTGTGCCTTCAAGGTACTGTTCTGATGTCTCATCCCTTCCTTGCTTTTTTTGGAACAACCAAGTCAGCCTTGCTGTGCCTCATGTGGATGGGCTGTCTCCCCAGACAGCCCTGGGTGTGCCCAGGTGGGCAAGAAGGCCAATGGCATCCTGGCTGTATGAAAATAGGGTGGCCAGCAGGACCAGGGCAGTGATTGTCCCTCTGTCCTGGGCACTGGTGAGGCCACACATTGAGCCCTGTGTCCAGTTATGGGCCCTTAACAAAAGGAAGACATTGGGGGGCTGGAGTGAGTGCAGAGAAGGGCAGTGGAGCTGGGGAAGGGCCTGGGGCACAGATCTGATGAGCAGCAGCTGAGGAAGCTGGGGGTGTTTAGCCTGGGAAAAAAAAGCAGCTCTTTCCACTCTCTACAACTCCCTGAAAGGAGGTTCTAGCCAGATGGGGGTTGCTCTCTTCTCCTAAGTAGCAACTGATAGGACAAGAGGAAATGGCCTCTGGAATGGCCTTCAGGAGAGGTTTAGGTTGTGTATTAGGAAAATTTTCTTATGGAAAGAGCTGTCAAACATTTGAACAGGTGGTGGAGTCATCATTCCTTGGAGGGATTTAAAAGCTGTGGAAGTGTAGCATTTGAGGACATGGTTTGGTGGGCTTGGCAGCACTGGGTGAATGGTTGGATTCAATGATCTTAAAGGTCCTTTGCAATATAAGCAATTCCATGATTCTATGAAAAAAACTTAAAACTGGCCATTAGAAGCAGAGGTGGGGTGTAAAACCATTAAACCCACTAATGGCTTTCAGATACAGATAATTATCTCTATCTCTCTCTCTGTCTATCTTCAGTGTAAAACCTGCTTTTCCTGGTCACTTGGAGGAATACAGGATTCTGTCAGAGAGGGGATTTTGGAGACAGTGCAGAATCTGAAACTCATCTTTTCAGCATATTTTGTGGAGCTGCCCATTTTAAGGTATGAGAGCTTCATAAGCAGGAAAGGCAGTCTCCTAATAAAGATTACATAGAAAAATAATAAGCTGCAGTCATATCTCAGTTGGTTTGTTTGTTTTTTAAATTTACATCTGCAAAATACTTACCCTTATTTAAATTTAGGACATTTGCTGCCCTGTGGTATTGCCTAGCTCCTAATACTTTCTACCATATGAAGGTGGAGAAACAGGCCTCAGCACCCCCATATGCTGTCCTGTCAATACCATCAACAACATGATGACCTGGCTTTATGAGAAAACAACTCAGAGGGGGAAATTGTAGTCAGATGTAGCTTAAATTCTTGCCTACAGTTGCTCCAGCCTCTGCTGTAACCAGCACTGAGGTTATAAGAGGTGAACACACAATAAAATATGTTCATCTTGAGACTCCCAGAAAACTCTAAACATCTTTTTATGCATATGTATCAGATTTTATGAATACTGGATGAATGCAGCTATTTTCTCCTGATGGCTTTATAACATTTGTTTTAGGTGGCTGTCAAGTGGCTGTTCAATTGAAATTGCAAGAGCCTTCCAGTACTACCATCAAAAAATCTTGAGGCTGATGATTTCTAAAGCCCTGAAGCTTTGTTTCCCGTCAGTAACACCTCTTATCCCTGGTCTTGCACAAGGCAATCTCTATTAGGAATAGAGATTGCAAGCATCAAGACCCATCATTATCTGTCTTTCACAAATCACAGGATTTAAAACTGAGCCTTGGCTGTTACAACAGTGCTTGACTTTTCAAGACTTCTAAGGGCACTGAACAGGGAAAATGATTCACAGAAACTGACAGTGTAGAAAAATATTAAATCTTAGCAAGGCCTCTGCCCAAAACTTTCCTATCTTACAGTTTTAAAACCGTAAGATTCATGTTTCAAACTTTAGAATTTCTGTAAAAACGTGAAATATAAGACAGTAGATTACCCACCCAGATGCTATAAACCCTGCCAATGGTAATGCCACACATAGCCCAGAGGAGAAATGAGGCACATAAAGGTAGCAGTATTCTGGTAAAATAAAGTATGAGTTTAGAAACCTGAAGTCCTAAAATTACCAATTAATACAACTATCAAATGCCTGAAGCATATAATTCCTCTCCTGTGGGCGAAACAACTAGCTATTAAGGTAGCAATCTCCCAAATAGATAAGTACACCTAGGGTTTCATCTGAGCATCTCTGTAGCCTTGCTTTATCTCTTCAGTGTGAACCAGACTCACTCTTCTCCAAAATGGGATCCAATGCCCTCAGAAGAGGTCCCACAAAAACACCGCTCTCCCTCTGAACATGCTTCTTTCTGCTTTACTTAACACTTAATTCACTTCTCTTGGAAGAACTTCTAATGGAGAAGAAATAACTTTCATAAAGAACCCAGAGTAAAAAGAGTAGTCTCCTGAATACTCTTTTACGGAGGAGATTGCAATGCAAGATAGATGCAACAATGCAACTAGATTCACAGGTTACAAAATTATGTAATTAAATGGTTTAACTCAAATTTCAAACTGCTGATCCAGGTCTTACATGGAAAAAAAAAACCTAAAAGATCCAGTTCTCGGCAATCCAATCAGCTCATGTTATATGAGAAGTCTTTGGGTGGAAGGAGAAAGAATGGATGTTTTTAGTATCATAGCATACAGATTTGCCTCCATTAATTTTGTTGGATGTCTGACTTCTTAAATTTCCTAGAGGCAAAATTTTCTATTAGTAAGTGGTAGAAAATCCACAGAATTTTGCTACATAAAATAGTGAAATTACGCTGTGTGGCTAACACAGCACAAATTCAATTTAAAGTAGTTTCTCCATAGTCACATCAAAAAAAAAGTCTCTCATGTTAGAGAAATTCTGTATGTATTGTAACAAATTACATACTTGAAAAGTGAGCGTTTAAGACTGTAATTCCATTTCAAGGATTCAGTGACATTGATAAATCACTCAAGCTTCGCTCACTCAATTTGTGTCACCAGAATCTCTCAGTGGGATCACAGTCTTTCCACATCCCGGCGAGTACACAGCGCTTTACCCGTTACATTACAGCATGTACTTAATTTAAGCAAAAATTAGTCCTCGAGGGACGATTTCAAATTCACAGCAAAGCCTACGCAGTGTGTGCTACTGTACAAAATCACTCTTCTCCCTTTTGTGGAAGCTCTCAGCTTTTCTTCATGTCTTGCTCTGCTCCAGAGGTGTGTTATCTCTGTGTGGCATGACTGACTCTGTCCCACTGCTCAGCTGCATGATGGTAGATTTATCTGTTTACCAGCTACTATTTGGGTTCTGATATCTACCCTTTTGGGACTGGTGTGAGGGGTGCAATTTCCTCCTCATGGTATGCTATTGTGTTCCTGTCTTTTCTTACAAAAGGACTTGTATGAACAGGGTCAGGAGCACTATAACAGTTAATATTCATTAGCATTTAGAAAAGTACCCTCTTTTCTCTTTCTATGGATATTAAATTAACTGTTATTACTCAGTAATAGGTAAGCAGCTGTTAAATCCCATCAACCCAAAGTAAATCACTTTATTAAATGTATTCAGATCTGTTTTTATTGTATCCTTAGGAACTCTTTGGTTCCTATGGGTTTGGAAGGATTAATTACTGAGGAAGTATGTAGTCATCAAAATGTCTGACACCTTTGCAGAGGGAATCAGGAAGCTCCTCTCTCCATTTGGAAAACAATCAAAATATTCCCAAACTAGAGATTAAAATATTGAGATTAACCCTCTGGTGACTATTCCACCACATATGGCTTTATAATACAAAACGCGCATGAGGTTTTTGTCTATATTAACATGAGAAATACTGCCATTTCCATTTAGACTGGATTGAAACACAGATTTGGGATTTTTTTAGAAAAGACCTTAAGTTATATTTCTAGCAGGTGTCACAGCAATAGCTCTGCAGTCCTCTCATGATGCACAGACCCGACTCCTATGTGTGAACAGAGAAACACAGCACACACAGCAGCAGGGCAAACTTCCCTGGATGTTGTGGCTTGCACAAATCACCTCTGAGCTGCAACTTTTCCAACTGCTGGAAGGCAATATCCCTCTTCCAGAGTAACAGCCTTGGCTGTGCATCTAAAATCATGGGATGAGCAATGATACTTTCAACCCTGCCTGTCTCCTCTGTCCCCACTCTTCCCTTTGCAGGGAGCATTCTGAATGATGTCCTGCTGGGCAGAATGATGTCCATAAGGGAGGCTTTGTAGCCAGACCTCAAAAACCATTTGCATCTAGAACAGTTTTGTGCATGTGCAAGAGATTTTTTGATTATTTTAACTTGGTGTTTCTTGCTGCATTTTAAGAACATTATTACTTGTGCAGTCATTAAGTGTAGACAAAACAGTTTATATTCTCCTTTGCACTATCTGCTTTAAAAGTCTGCATTTATGTCTCTTTCTGAATCATCTTTTTAAAACTAAATGATCCAAAGCATTTTAATAACGCCACATCCATCAAGTGGCCTAGATCTCACCAAGGATCATTCCATGAATATTGAAATGCTCACAGCTTATTGTTATAATCTTTATATTCTGCTTGTCTTTCCCTCTTTCTCTCCCTGACAAAATGAAATCACAGATTTGTGTTTAACTCAAGGACCACTTCAGAAGAGTGGAACTTCAGACACTGCTCTGATGCAGAACAGATCTTTGTAGAAGCCAAAGTGAATCTTTTCACTGTGTCAGGTTTGCAATTTTTTCTGTGCAGTACTTCCCCTGTTTACTAAATATGTGAACACAGCTTAAAAAAGTATATGATTTACAAATATATACATATCTCTCAAATAAACAATGAACAACTGCAAGCTTTAAGTTGCAGTGAAAATACCCAAATCACAACTTACCTTTTGAGTAAGTAGAGCCTGAACAACCTGGTTAGCCACCTGAAAGAAAAAAAGTAAAAAAAATAAGTATGTTATCATATGTGTTTATGCATATCAATACCTTCTTTTGTGGCCTGTCCTGGTTTCAGCTAGGGCAGGGTTAATTTCCTCTCAGTAGGTGTGTTGCAGTGCTATTTGGAATGAGAATGGTGTTGATAACACACTGATGTTTTGGTTTTTTGCTAAGTTGTGTTTATCCTAAGTCAAGGACCTTTTTTCATCTTGTCTCATGCTCTGCCAGTGAGGATGTTCACAAAAGAAACTGGGAGGAAGCACTGCTGAGACAGGTGACCCGAACTAGCCAAAGGGAAATTCCACACCACAGAATGTCATGCCCAGGATATAAACTGGGGCAGTTGCCAGGAAGGAAACGGTTCTTATCTCAACATAAAAGTTTTATGTTGATTCTCCTCCCCATTTCATCAGGGCTGAGCAAGTGTGGTGTTTTCATCTCAATCTGGGCTTAAAACCATGACAGTCCTCTTTTGGCACCCAATGTCAGGCCCAAAGGGTTGAGGACAGATCTGACCAGAGTGTTTTAAAAGATCGTTCTAAACATTCACTGTATTGGTTTCACAGTTGCCAGTGGCTTTACACTTCACTTTCCATCTACAACCACCACCATTTCTAGCATTTTCATTATTTACTAGTATTTTAACCAGATAACAGCAAGAATACATGAAATTCACATCAACTTCTGTGCTATTCCTCATTATAAGCAAATGTGCACTGTATCAATTACAGAGTGACACGAGGGGCATTTGGCTAACTTCTGTCATCTCTTCTTTGCAGCAGATTAAACTTTCACAGTTCTATGTGCGGCTGCTGTGCATCAGCATGGATTGACTGCACTCACTAGAGTGGATTTTTACCAGCCAAGGATGGAGGCCTGAATGTTTTCACGAACTTTAATTGTTTCTTGATTAAATATTGACAAAATGGTACATCTATCATGACAAGCAGAAACCATAAAGTGCCACAGAAAATTAAAGTACCTACTGTCATCACAATGTGGTTGGAAGGCATTCACCCCACATAGCATAATTGACTTGAATGAGATTACACACCATTGATTAGCAGAACTATACATTCAATGGGGAATTTTTGAAGTTATTTATTTTATACATCCTTTCTAATTTATGTTTACCAGCAAGGATAGGGGCAGTGAGGTGGAAGGAGGGAGAGAAAGAGAGACTGAGGTAAGATTTTCTGTTGATGCTAACTTGAAGATTCAATACCATATATGCACGTTATCACACAATGTGCTGACTTCTCCTTTTGCTCCTGCATTTAAGCAGAGCAAGTAGAGATGTCTCTCTCTGAAAAAAAGAGATTTTTGATTTGGTTTTGGTTTACAGAAAATATAGTAAAATTGATGCAGGTATCACTAAATAATCTGCATTGATTCTTGTTACTCTTGGCAAATGAAATAAAACCCCCACCACCACTGATGTGAACTCAGTTGGGAGAAAAGAGCTGCAGCAGCTAATTCACTTCTGGAAATAATTTAGTTCTGCTAGATACAAAAGTTACATTTGATTCATACTCATAAAATTGCCCAGTATCAAATTTTTTCCAAACTGGTCCCTAACTTCAGAGGAACAACGCTCCAAAAGAATAGCTCTATACATGATTTAACAGAAGACACACGCTAACATTGGAACAGTAATAACCAACAGAAGTAAACATGCTAGGGTTTTGAAAGCCCATGTGCCTTGCCCTGTAGGCTCTCAGGCTCTGCATCCAACACTGTTCCTTCTGGCAGGTACTTTAAGGTCTGCTTGCTCTACCTGAAAATTGAACAAACCATAGCAAATACATTATTTCTTAAATTTCTGACATAGAGTTACTTTACCAAGGAAGAACTAAAAGGTTCTTTGAAGTGTGCACTAGTCACTCACAACAGCATAGCCTACAAAATTACTCCTACAGCTTTACATATTGTACAGAGGAGTGTAAATGGCATAATGTTCCAAATGGGAAAAAAACTGAAGCTGCTGATGCATTTATGACAAATTTTCCAGCTTTTGAGTGAAGATAGGTATCTAAATGGAAGTACCTGCCAGTGATCCATAGCTCCCATGGAACTCAATAAGAAAGATACGTAACCAGATTCTTTAGAAAAATGTGGCTATTTTTTTTTCTGTTATCTAGCAACTTGGCAAACTGTGTTGTTATTACCATTCAAGATTTTCAGGTCTGTATTTTTGGTATTCAGCAGGAACAGAGGTGGGAAGCCTTCAGTGAAATGTTCTGCAGTTACTAAAATTAATTTAGCACTCAATAAGTGGAATCATAGCCAAACGTTTGCATTTCAAATGAGGTTGCCATTCCACTCCTACAGCAGATGGAAATAAGTTGCTAAACTCAACAATCTACTTCATTTTAACTTACAGGTATCAGGAGACACCATGGACGTGAATGTACAACATGAACAAGCTCCACAAAACTGATAGTCACAACTACCAAAAACTGTGGAAACTGAGACCATTGAAGGCAGGGGAATGGACTTCTGAGATGCAGAAAATGTGAAAATGTGAAGTTCCCACGTATATGAGGCATAACTGTGGCTCAATCCCAGTAAAAAGCAGGCTGTAAAATTACTTGACCTGTGATAACTGCAGTTAATCAAGGTGAAACAAGGAATAGAACAGAGCTGCTGGTTCCTTGGTCTGCTGTTCTGCAGAAGGTGACACTCCTTGCTTTCACACTGCCTGCCTTTCCTTTGAACTTAATAGCCAAGACCTTTAGGTGATGTTTCCTTTTCTGCATTGCAATAAAAGAGATAAAAATCCAGCTTCACTTTTTCCTTAGGCAATTATGTTTACAAATATATGTCATAAAGTGGTCTTAATAGAAAAGGTATAAAAGAATGAATCAAAGAAAAGAGACCCTAATGCAACATCTGTTATGCCTTTTACAAGTACTGAGATTTTACACAGCTGCCTTTAATATACGATTCCATATGCACAAAGACATTTCAAGTGTACTAAAATAAAAGATTTATCTTTTATTCAAATCTTAAAACCAGAATGCCTTTTTTAAAGATAACTCTGCATTTTTGATTAGTTAATTCTTAAAACATCAGCAAAAATATCAACTACCCTAAGTTGCATAATTTCCTGCATGTGAGTATGGTGAGGTTTGACAGAAATCTCAGTTGGCACAGTGATGTGAATAACCACGACATTGCCACCTACCAATAAACTGACAGCTGAATTCCCTGATAGGGAACTGGGATTAAGCATGTTAACCTCAAAGCCCAAAGGTACAGGAAGACAACCTTGGGTTTTGCATTGAAGTTTTCAGCAACAGAAAGATACATTTATGGAGTATGTCTGAAATTAAATAAGCTCTTTTCTTATTTAGCAAGTACTGGAACATTTCAGTGACATCTTCTTCCAAATACTGTTCTAAGATTTTTACATTTACACTTCAGAGATTAACAATTATTTTAAAATCAGTGAATAATTGTTAAAATTCATGACGGACTCTGCTCAGCTTGACCCGTATGCTTTTCAGATTTAATCTCTCTGAACATTTGAGTTTCATTGAATTTTACCATGAAAATGATTACAGAGCATGCATTTTTATGTCACAGTTGCACACAATAATAAATGTGGGGCATTAAATGAATGAAAAGTACTATGTAAAATAACTGATTTTAAAAAAAGAAAAATGAGAGAAAATAATGGCAAGCATAGCTTAAAAAACTCAGCTCTGGTATCTCTTTGCTACAGACAGGCAGAAAATTCACAGTGGCTATTTTTACTTCCTTCATATTCAGCTTAATGGCCACCAACACCTGAGCAGAGAGCACACTGTGTCCTTATCACTTTGCTGTGAGCCTGAGGGACCACGCAGGCCACATTGCCAGGGTGGCCAGGTTAAATGGTGCTCGAGTGCCCTGAGCAGTTTGCCCGTGCCAGGGGGGGAGAAGCTGCAGTCTGAGGTTGCTGAGTGATGAGTGAGCGATGGCAGCATTCTCTCAATAGTTATCAAATGATGTCCCCAGGCTTCAGTTCCTCCAGGGCCTGTCGAGCCTCCCAGACAAGTAACAGCCAGAATGGCCAGGGGGTAGTCTGGGAGGGAAGCACTCCTTGTGCACCAGCCCAGGACGAGTTCATTGCACTCACAACTAACTTGACAGTGGAAGTAAAATTAAAAAATTAAAATCATGGTTGTGGTAGGCACTCCCATGTTTCAGTGGCAGCTTCAGCTGTCTCAGGTTTGGGTGTGATCACAGCCTTGTGTTCCCAGAACAGCTCTGCTCCTCAATCCAAACCTGCCATGTGCCCCTGAGACAGCGTGGGGCTGCAGCACAGACAGATACACGGCTGCTCCTGAAACACATCTGCTCCTAAAAACACTGAACAAGTTCTGGGAGCCAGACTAAGGAAGGTCTGAAGATATTTTCACTTTCAAGAAGGGGGGCTGGTGTAAGATGAGTTATGAACAGAGCAACCATCAGATTTAAAGTCTTAAAGAGAACAAATTTTCCAGAGGAAGTATGTGAAAATTTTTTATTATTTATTTATTTATTTATTTATTTATTTAATCCTTATGGAAAGCATTTTATTTGCTTAAGATCTCCAGTAAAAATCCCTGTCTGGAAAGGACTTTTTGGTTATTAACTAATTAAGTTTCTGTCTCATCTCCTGTTCTCTTTATTGTTACTATATAGAAAGAGGGTGAGAATGTGTGATCTCTTATGCATCTTCACCAGAGGACTGTGTTCAGGTGGCCACTGACTCGGGATTCCTGCAGAATTTGCAACTATTACATATGGTTTTGTTGCCTCAGTCACTGGCAACAACCCCAGGGACCAAAAGGCATTAGGTCCAAGCTTATGTCAGCTGAAACAATGCTGGTTACAGTGCCTCTGCCAAAGCACTGTGAAACAGCACACAAAAAAAAGAACAAGATAAACAAAAAATAAAACAGGGAAGCCTAAACCCACAGGTGGTGAGAAGCACTTTCTCCTGAAAAGGTTGACACAGTGAGAGAAGGTGGATACAGCTGTGATAATACAGAACTGAAAACAGCCAACATAATGTTGAAGATAATAAAGTTCAGAGTATAGTTTGATTTAATTATATGATCTTTAAACAGAAACAGTGTGTGAAAAACAATCCTGGGTCAGAAATCCATCATGTTACTGCAAACAGAATAAAAGCATGTTTTCTGTCCTTATAATCTGCATGGAATGTTTTGCTGAAATGGACAGTTACAGTGCTTCACTCATTTCCAAAACTAATTATGCAAGCAGATTTTGTCCTAGACAATCAGAAAATAAAAATTTTAAGTCAGGCTCTGTAATTTAAACTGAAGTTAGCAACTATATGGTAATTTCATCCTTATCACCAAGATATCCATACATGGCTTGAGTGTGACTGAAAGAGTCACTCAGGCCAATGCAGACAAAGGCTCTGCTCATACCCCAGAGCAACAAAACGGGCAGAGCATGACCCAGTGGGAAGGTGTATCTGTGAATTCCCTGATAAAAAAATGCCACAGTGGCAAAAGAGCGCATTTGCACTAAAAATCTGCACTAAACTGGAGGTTTTCTCTCCCAGAGCTGTATTGCTCATTGCACTAACACTTCAGTAAATGCCAATTACAAATTTAAAAAGCTGGTGGGAAGACTGGAATTGTCATCTGCCCTGGGTGGTTTGCTTGCTCACGCTCTCTTTTCTCCAAGGTACAACTGGGGTTCTTCTTGTTTTGCTTGCATGTCAGCTAATTAGTTATGCCACTACACATCCTTATTATGGAATGGATAAACGATTTCTGCCAAGCAAATCTTAAAGCCACTAAGAGCTTTAAAACTGCTTTAAACTCTTAGGCATGTTGAAGGGCCTTATTTTGGGATAAATGGGAGGAACCAGTGAGCATCAGTACATGTGTGGAGAAAGCTCCATGCAACAGGAGATGGTAGACACTTCTGGCATGCAGGCATTGCTGGGGTGCTCAGACAGTAAGTGAGGGGTGAATTATATTTTAGCTGTAACTGAAAGCCCTGATCTAGCCAACAGCTAGAAGAAAACAGCATTAAAAGCTGTGTATGTAACCCTAAGGGGGAGCTGAGAGACTAAATTCTGGGGTTATGGAATGTATCAAATGGGAAAGCTAGGCGATTCTTGATGGGAGAAGCCACTGGCACACGTGTTCCACTTCACAGAAAAGGAGTGCACCTAATAGGCAAATTATAATCTCCTCCTCCTAATGAAAGCAAGCCAGTTCTATGTACTGGTCACAGGGATATCAACTTTTCAGTGAAGAGCTGTGGTCAAAACAAGATTTACAGCAGAGGTCATGGAGAACAACACCTTTGACTGCCAGACCCATGTTCTTGGAATTAATTAGAAGGAGGTAATATGAAAATTGCAGAACAATGTCAACCTTCTAAGAGAGGGAGAGATAAATTTGTATTAATTTAATTACAGTAGCAGGTAAGAACAACCTTTTTATCCACCTTACCTCATCGAGACATCTTTCATACTGTTCTCTCTGATTTTCATTTTCCAGAGCCAGCGCTGAATTCTCTGCCTACAGTAAAATGGAATAAATAAGTAAATATGCAAATTTAGCAAAGGATATCTTTCACTACATGACAATTCAAAAGAATTCTCAGGGGGCTTACTTATTTTACTTGTTCAAGATCCAGAATAAAATGCAGCATACAACTTATTTTGCTGCAGGTTGGTGCTTTGAGTAAAACCAGAAGTGACATTCATTTGTGAGATTATTCACACCATGCATTACAATTTAGAACAATATCATAGCAGATATTCCACGTATGTCCACCATCTCACCTTGTCAGGTGCAATAGAGTTGGCAATGAAACACTACTAAAGATATTGACATCTCTTCTTCTCCCTTTTCTGTTTAGAGGGAACTTGCTCCCTGAGAACCACTCAGATGCAAACAGAGGCAGCCACTATCACAGGGAAACAAAAGCCAACCTTATGTAAACTTTTAACTGTGGCAGCCCCTCATAAGCCTGGTTTCTGCAGTGGAGAACCCCACGTGCACAGGTCATTCAACAGCTAACTGGTGAATTATTACATCCTTTAGCTGACCCAGACAAATTTAATAGTCTTTACTAACAAAAAAAAAAATCCTATTATTTCAAGAGTAGGAGGTATTTTGCTACATCTAAATGCAGTTTTGAAGTCAGACATTTTTCCCCCACATATGTAATTTTAAATATGATAAAAGTTCCTGTGCAATAGGGCCTTTCATCTGTCTTTAGTTTTCATTAATCTCACATTTTTGCATAGTGAAAACTTGAAAATAGTACAATCTGGTATGCAAATCACAGTAAATCAAAGTATATATATATATATATATACATACACTTTAGAAATTCTTACAGTATGGGAAAAGGAAAATCTCTAAAGTGTGATGCAGTTTCATCAGAGCAAGTTTCAACTAGTCTTCTATTAAAGACCCAGAAATTAAAACATTATATATAAAAATCTATGAGTTAAAACTGGCTCTAGAAATCTCTGCCTCCCATGCATAACTTCACATCACATAACACCAAAATCAATACATTCCCATAATTACAACTATTATGCAATTTACAGTACTTGCATTACTTTAACCTTCTATCAACCTATAAAACTTAAACAAATGCTGTTTCAAAGGAATTGTGGTTACAGAAAACAACAATGATAAATATAGTTAACATTTGTAGTTTCAGAGGAAAATTAATGTAATGTGCTGTGTGGAAAGACTGTGAAAGATGCACAGTTGCCTCTTCCTTGTTAAAAAAAGTCAATGAATCAACAAAATAAGAATCCCAAAGTCTATTAAATTGATTCATTAATAAAAATTTCAAATTCAGCTGAATCATAAAAGTAAGGCTAGGAAGCAAAAGAAAAGATACACTATTATTCAGCATCTTGAAAGAGATTGAAGAGTAAAAGTGTGATAAGAAACAAGGGCATATAGAGTTTACTTATTTAAAAGTCTAAATAAGCAACTGTACAGAATCTGTGCTTTATCTCCAGGGTACAATTAAAGCCAGCAAAGGTGGTGAAATGTTCTGCATCATATTTTCACAATGTCACCTATGAATGGGTTCAACATATGGCTATAAAAAGTCTATGGGTGATCCTGCAGAGAGCACTGTGACATGAGGCAGCAAAAAGTAGCAGATGCAGAAGTAGAAAAGTAGAAGAAGTTGCAAAAGGAAAAGCAGCAGTAAGAATCAGAAACTATGGCCTCCAGAACGAAAAGGCCATCGTTTGCTTTTACAGACACATTCTTGCAGATTGATAGATAAAATAAAGAGATGTTCGTTACATAAAAATATTCCTGAGTTAAAGATTTTCAGACATTTTCTCTATGAATATCCCCCTAAAATGCCATCCAAAAGAAACTCTTCCTGTTTTGAAGCAATCACTAAAGGATTAGTCTGCACAGACTTTCATTCACACATATCGATATACTTACGGATTTTGTTTTCAAATTTCATTTTTATTAACATAAAAATACATTGCATGATTTTATCCTAAAATAGTTTAGGCAGACTGCTTCCACACAGAAACGTCTAAAAGAACTACAGCACACACTTGTACTTTATGAAATACCCATGCTTCTCTTCCTCCATGTTTTGGAATGCTGTAAAATGGAATACTAAATCTTCTTGGATCTGTTCACTGAATCTCTGATTTCAGCAAGCTATTCTATTACAAACAGGCTACCAAAATTAGGAAATCTAAACTTGACAGCATTATAAATAAATGCTACATTTCAGCTCTTATCATTCCAAAGTGGAAACATCTGTATAATAAAACCTATTCTCACACTACTGGTTTTAAAATTGTAGTAAAGGATGTAATGCAGTCAGTGTTAGCTTGACTTTTGTGCTTCTTGATTGCCGAGCAAATCATGCCTATTTATTTGGCATTTTTGTAAAGAGGACTAGACTAGAAGGGAACACTTGACTGATTTTGCTTTAGAATCTGTGCCAGTTCCCACAACATGGGAAAACCAGTACTTGATATACTAAATCACTCTACAGTGCAACCAAATACTTGATAATAATCCTTATTCCCCCGAAAGTATTCATTTGGAAAATTTGTAAGAGCACTTACAGTCTCAAAACCCTGCCTCCTAATCCAAACCTTCATTTACTTAACAGAAATCACTGGGTTTTGATGTTATTGTAAGGCTGCTCAATTGTTGCTCCGAACAATCTGCCTGCCTCTTGTATATTCTGGGCATCCTTTGCCAGTTAAGCAAAGTACATCTCCTAGAAGGAAACTGCTATTAAATTTCCATTTTTATTTACAGGCCACACTGAGAGAAGGCTATGCTGCAGTAAGAAGTGCCCCATGTTCTCACAGCTTGAAAGCTTTTGCACAGTTGCAGGCACCTGGGGGCAGTGACAGTTCTGACCCCAGTGCAACCACTCATCCCATCCATAACCTGGCAGGGGACTAAGCAGGGAAAGCCCAGCTTGCTGAGAACAAGCAACTGAGAGTCCTGAGAACAGCACTGTCTGAGATAGCCACTGATTCCTGCAGTGATTCCTAGCTGTAGGCACAGCTGTCCTCTAGGAATTTATGTATATTTTATGTTCCACATAGAAATGAGCAATCATTCTCTGTCCCTCAGCCTTGCTAACACTAAAAGTGATGCAGCCCAGCAAACATGGAACACTCAGTGCCTGCCACCTGCACCTCAGGCACACACGTTGTTTCTTGGGGGGACAAATCTCAAAGTACAGCAGCACCCAGTCAGCCAAAAGTGGCATAACTTACCACCAAATGAAACATCAGTACATGTTGCTTTTGGATCATTACAGATTCAAGGATCCTAAAATGTCAAAACAGACATCCCTCTAAATTCCACTTTGGGAGAAAGTATTTTGCACAAGAGCCTCTCCGAACATTGGGAAATTTAACAAAACAGAGGCTGCCTTGAACTGATAATACTGCTAGCCATTATGAGAGACTTTGTCAACTGGTTTTCATTCCTTCCTCAGGATAAGAAGCATATCCCTGGTAATGACAAAAATTTTTTGGGTCAGCTAATAGCTTTCTCTTCCATAGATATTTTCTCCTGTGGGGCAGCTGTTAGCACAGTTTCAAAGTTAATAAAGAGTTACAAACCTGATGCTTCAACAGACAATCCTCTGCACTTTTATAATGACAATGAAATTAATTAAAACATTGAATTTTCTACTAGAATGCATGAATAAAAGAGAAGCATGACTAAAAGAGAATTATCTAGAAGATGGTTTTCCCTACTGAATCACTGTTGAGTTGAAACAAAACAAAAGGATGGGAGAGGGAAGAGAAGAAAGCAGGGAGTGTTATGCATTTTGCACTAAGGGAAGAGGAGATCATAGGCTGGTTTGGATCAGAAAGGACCTTTAAAGATCACCTAGTCATGGGCAGGAGATGAAGGTCTAAAGGTTGTACGCCTAGTTAGCAGCTCAGCGTGCTCTGAAGGTATCATCAATAAAGGTCAAGAGGAACAAAGTTATGACAGCGAACTTTAAAATCCCTGACAGAATGCTACCCCACAGTTACCATGTGCACTCCTTTGTTATTCATACTAACCCGTTTGTCCATTTATAGAAAGCTTTATTGATTTACACAGGCACTCATTTGTCATGCCCAGTGCAGTGTATTAAGAGCTGTCCAAGCACTTCAAAAGTACTCAGCAATTTTTTCCTGCTTTCAGCCTCTGATTTTGTGTATTTCTGTGGTCACAGCTTCCTACAGCACATGCGAGGTCAAACCCTGTTGTTGGCAAGGTAAGAAGAGATGCTGTTGTATTTTTTCCTTAGGTCCTTAGAGC
Organism: Picathartes gymnocephalus; assembly: GCA_013390045.1. Taxonomy (NCBI): domain Eukaryota; kingdom Metazoa; phylum Chordata; class Aves; order Passeriformes; family Picathartidae; genus Picathartes; species Picathartes gymnocephalus. The sequence goes on from WEKY01058263.1 coordinate 40,875, forward strand.
ATTTTTGGTAAGCTGCTGCTGTAGGAAGAGTTTACCACTTGAACCACCTCTGTGTCTTTGGTCACAGGGAGTTTTTTTGCATTTTTCTGTCCCTGCTGTGCAGAAAATTTGTCCTTTGAAAGACTAATCTAACAAATTTTCAGACAAAAGTTTAACACCATACTTATGCTGCTCAGAAGACTGAAAATTACCTTTGTGCTTTTAAATCAATGTAATTGTAGCAACAAAAGCCTTAACTTAATTGTAGCACTATAACAGCATTTCCACTGGCCACTTTCCAGTGACTTTTATATTAGTAAAGACAGCTCTTTGCTAGGAGTAAAATGAGAACTGCACCTCAAGGCCACCTGTCAACATTTGGATGTTTCCACCTTGTCTTTTACACTTTTTCCACAACAGAACAACACTTGGGCAACCCCGGAGCATCTCCCTGCTGAGCAGCTCTGCTCCCCGGCCCCACATCCCCAGGACACTGACAATGGGGAGTGCTACCTACTGATGAAATGATCAGTGAATTTAGTGGCATAATACTTAAGTAAAGTGCCAATTTCTTTTCAAGTGTCCTAGTCTTAACTATTTCTGAGGGATCATGGAGATGGGAGAAAAAAAAAACACCAAAAAGAAAAAATTAGTGATATGATGACTGCCAGGCTTCTCACCCTTGCTTCAAAACACTTAGCCTTCTCAGTAGCATCATTTTCTGTTTTATTTTTTAATAGCCTGTTATATTTAACCCCACTTAAAACATTTGACACATTTTATCTGAAATTGTCGGCCACTGTTTAATTTCCATGCACTTAAAACAAGGCATGAAAGTAATACGTATGTGATGTTAAACAATAAAACACAGAACCATACAAGTGTCAATTATAATTCTGTCTATAAAAAAACCACATTAAACCTTACTGGGCAGCACTGGTGGGGATCATTCTTGCAATTCACAATTTCAACAATGTTTTTAAAAAATTCTTTACCACTACAAAACTATATTAAATCTCAAAAGCAGTCTATCTCCCAGGCCATGCTCTGCCAGAGCTGTGCTACCCATGGGTTTGTAGACTCACAGAGAGCAGAACAACCTTCTAAAGTATGCTAGAAATCAGAAGATATTTATTCAACATTAGGAAACTAAGCACTTAAGGTTAAAAAAAAAAAAAACCAAACAAAAACCCTTGGGTTTAAATGTTGCTAAGAAAAAGCAGCCCAAGGTCTGCGGAGCTTCCTATGAGGCCTCACCAATTATGGATGAGCAGATTCATGTATTTAAACATGAATTTGCAGCAGAAATTATGTAACAGTTTTAAAATTTGTGTTGATTTCATGCTGTCAGAGATCAGAACACAGAATTTTCTCATTTATCTGCACATTTTTAGCCGTTTGCAGGGAGAGACTCCCACCCACAGTCCTGGATGGGGCTCATAACCACAGAAAGCTTTTCCTGTCTGCTGAGCATTTCCCAGTTCATACAAGAAGAAACAATGAGTGTCCAATCTAAATGAGGAAGCCTCCCTTTGGAAAGAACAGTATAACTAGACTTTAATCCTTCAAATCTACTTATGTTGGATAAATGTACAAATGTCAGGAGCTGAATCAAACAAACCAGAACCAGAGGAGATTCAGATGCTGCTGAGGAGACTGTATCCTAAAAATGACTAAACTAAACCTCATATTCTTGGGAATTCCTCTGCGAAATACTTTTTTGTTTGTTTGTTTGTTTTTTCCCAGAATTTGAGGCTGGAAACTTTCAACTGGTTCAAGAATAGCAATAGTTGTCATTTTTTCTTTCGGTTTTTCTTTCTAACTCTAAAGTAGTAAAGAATGACAAGCCTTTAAAACCTTCAACATTTTCCCTTTTGACACCGCAGAAATGTTTGGAGTTGATGTATTAGGAAGCCTAGGAGAAGATCTAGCAAAACAGACTGCATTATAAGCACAGGTTTATCTTCAAGCAAATAATCACCCAGCCTACTACTAACAGATACATCAATGATAGTGTTGTATGTTTACCTGCATGCAAATTATAGAAAACAGCAAATTCTACCAGTATTTACAGAGATTATAATAGACTCTCAACATTTCCACTGATAAAGCACTGCCAATAGAGGCCTTTGTACAAATGGGTTAAAATGATGAAGGATGCCATTTGGGTTTTTTTCCCAAAAATTCTTCCAAATAATCCCATATAAAACATATTTTGAGGACAAGGCGTAAAAGAGATCTGAATAAGCAGACAGGGAGCAAACAACTGTATTTTCTAAAGCAAAGACATGGTCTATATAACACACGTACACTTGATAAAGCATAGAAGTACAAGCACAGAGAGCCAAAAGCCCCACCAAGATTCCCATCCCATTCTTTTTTTTCCCCCACTTCTTGTTTTATGTGATTTGTTCCCTTATGGAATTGCTCTTCTTAAGAAGTGAGAGCATTTCACTGTGACAGACTTACTGTGCTTCCCCATGTAATATTCACAGGCAGTTATTTCTTCTACCAAAGAAATAAAAATCCCTGGTCCATGAAAAAAGGTCTGAGATACTGAAATTGTAAATCAAACTAAGATTCTTAAAATTGACACAGACAGAGAAGAGCAAGTGGTGAGGACCTCATTAAGCTGAAATGGCATTTTGGGTTTAATATCACACATGCTTAAGTATCTTTGCATTGAAAACTCTTACAGGAGCCAATCATATCAGATTTGGTCAGTTGCATTTGTTCCAATTTTTCTTGCCAAGGGAAAGTCTAACTCTTTGAAACAGTAATTATTTGATAAATTTGATAATAATAATTATTAGTAAAGATTATTTGTATTGACTATCTATAAACCCAGCACTGAAGCTCAATAAAAAACTTACAGTGCAGTCTTGAAAGAAAATATTTGATTTGCAAGGAAACATTTTGGAGAAGACTTTTATCAAATTTAGGAGTGACACTGAAATCAGTAACTAAATTTTGGCTTTGAATCCTTCTGAAATGAAGGATTTCCTTCTGAAATTTGGCAACCACTTTTTAAAAAGTTTTTAAAAGGTACTTTTTATTTCTTTTTCTTTTTAATTCAGATCTTGAGGAAATCTCACATATTTTAGGACAGTTTTTCAAGCAGTAAGAAAGGCCACTTCAGAATTTACTGTAAATGAGTTATCCTTCAAAGTTGGGCAATTTTGACCATGAGCTCAGTGACACCGTGACAGTTCTGTACTTGCCGTGATTCCATTATTCACACCTGAGCAGCACATGCAGCTTCAAGGTTCATCTAATGGGGAGCTTGAAAGGAATAGGGCATTTCAGATCTGTGTATGAAAATTAATCTTTGGGCCACTTTATCCCAGCAGAAAACACTTCCTATTTTCCCTCTCTTGTCTCTGACCTGTTCAGAGAAAATACGGAAATACTACTACTGATTCCTGGCGCTGGGAAGTGGGTATGGAAAAAGAAGATGAAGGGACAAACTGCCCTTACAGGTAGAAAACCTTGAAATGAAATATCAGGAAGACAAGGATTACATAAAGTATATTCGGGATTTTTTTTTTTTTAATTTCTAGAAAGTCTATCTATCAAGAGCAGCTCTTCTCCTCTAAAGTAGCTTTTCTATGTTTTTTTTCTAATAACATAGGGCAGAAAATAAAATATAATTTCACAGGTCAGTGCAAAAAAAAGGCTTTAATGCTGTAACTGGTGCTTCCAGGCTGCTCAATGCACCTGAACTGAAGGGCTGCTATTAAATTATAGTAAACAGTAAAAATTTGGAGCTCAATTTGGCATTGTCTTCAAGGAGCACCAACACCAACCTCCTACCCACTCACCCATTCCACTCTCCCAAGGAAATTAAGCAACTGACTGTGCTCATGGGGGCTGATGAGAAAAATAAAATATTCAGACTGTACTGCCTTCCTGCTTTCTGTCCCCTCATTTAATGCATAATCTACAACACAAATGTATCCCATACCCAATTATTTTGGATCTCACTGCAAGGTAAAACAACAGATGTTTTGCTCTGACTTCAGAGAAAGTGTATGTTGCATATTCATCAAGAAATATTTTTTCCTAATTATTTATCCTAAGTTCCTTCAGTTAGTTCAAACAAAAGTAATTATGAAATTAAATTATTTAAACTGACAGTCTGGAAAACACTGATTCCACATGCTTGAATGTCACATTCACTGGTTGGATGATGGGAAACTCATACCAGTTCACTGCTATGCAAGTGGGAAAACATCTTTTTTTCTTTTACAAAGAAACCTGTATAAGTTTTTCTGAAATGGAAAAAATAAAATATACAACTGGTTTTCCACTTTAAAAAATGTCCCTTGAGCTTTTTAAGATTTGGATTCCGAGAAAAAGAATGACTTTTCTTTGTTATACTATGCAATGGATTTAAAAATTATATGATGGTATAATTGATACTGCCACAAAGTATTTTTAAACGTAATAAAATATAAAATATATTCTCTTCCTCCTCCTATGCTGAATCATTTTACTCTGTTTCTTTAAAGACTCAAGTTAAAAGCTTTCCACCACAATAAGCTATTAATGTCTCCTGTTTCACAGTTCGCAACATAAATTTATAACAAGTTTTTCTGTTTTAACTACATGGGAGCACTGAGTTGTTCCTGAAGGCAATGCTTCCTGCAATTCCACTCTCTTCATCAGAAGTCACCCATAAGTCAACCTCCCCAGGTATTTCAAAATGAACTTCTCTTGATGGCTTCAGTTATTTCTGTCCCTCCCAGCTAAGGAGTTGTGAAGCCAAGTGGAGCAGGACAGGTATTGGTGCTGTGTTATGGAGAGCATCAAATGCCACATAACGTGCAGCAATTGTTTTGTAGCCAGTAGCCAACTCCTAATAACTGAATCACAAAATTACTGCTCATTTCTTGCTAGCTGAAATGAAACTCCATTTGCAAACATCACCTTGTTTCTCCTGGGAGCTTTGAACATTTTTCTCTTTCATTCTTACAGGCACGCAGCAAAAATCGGGCAATGCCCCTTGCTCCACACAGCAACACGTGGCTTCTGCACTGACATTTGTTAAATTGAAAGTTCTGATCTATTTAATTTTTAATCTTTTAGAGTGAATTTGCAGAGGAATTGTACTTGACCCAAATGAACAACAGCCCAAGCCCCAAATTCTGTCTTTTAAATGTTCAGCAGATTGGAGTTTTGTCTGGATTTTTCTGCCCTGTGCAGACTGAGCTCACTTTCTCAATTATTAACTTAACCTTGCTCTTAAGAATGTAAAATTTGTCTCAGATTTTGTTCTTTGTACTTACATTTGTTGGCAAACTGCATTCTAGGAGGCCCAAGAAATGCCTTGACTACAACTTTGGGAGAATATGGAAAACCAGAAGTTCTTAAAAAAACAAGGTTTGGCTGAAAATCACAGTCTCATGTGGTGCCCCAGTAAGAAGCTCAGGCGTGAAAAGCACAGCAGCAGCAGCCCAACAGCCCAGCCCTGATCTGCAGAATGAGCCAAATTCACATCACACATAATTAAACACAGCTCAAGTGCAGCCACTGGAACTGCACCCACCTTCACATGTCTAAATTTGATAGCCAAATACAATAACATCAGTACCAAAGATGAGGACATGCTGCTGTTATCTTATTCCAAGCTCCTGTTCAGGAGCAGGATCAGTGATTAATCAATTGGCCTAAAGGGAAAATGCAGAGAAAAGAACAAAAATAAATCGATGTATGAAATACTATGCAATGTCACATATACCTAGAACTGATCACATTACTGCTCTGTCAGATTGGCCTGAAATTGGGAAATATTCCTGCCTGGCAGATGTCACCAGCGAGGCAAATCACTTGTTCAAAACCAGGAGCAATTCTTGCCTCTTATTTCTATTCAATGTCTCTGTGAAAAATACAGGTTTTGCGCAATACAAGCAAAGTTCTTCTTTACAATGAACCAAGAATACCTATTTTTACTCATCTAAATGGGTAAAATTTTGAATAGTTACTCTGGGGTCACTGCAAAGGGCAAAATATTAGAGAAAAAGAGTATAAAGACAGCCGTCACTGTAATGGCAAAACCCTACATTGTGTCACAGCGAGAGGAGCCAAGAGAAAGACACAAACTGTTTCCTTAAAACTGAAGTTATGTCATCACTATCTGTAAAGATCTGCTAAAGCTGGCTCAGGTTACTCAGGCATTGTTCTACTTGGGCCAATACTCTGGATCTCAAGAAGAGCTAATTAGCTCAAATGAAAGCTTTTCCATGCAGCTACACTGCTTCTCCTACCTGAACTACTTTGCATGGCAGGGCGTTATGTAAAAAGACGATGCTGTTGATAAAGCTTGCAACAGAGCCTTTTTCTGTTTCACACCTCCTACCTTAATTGAATCAAATTTATGCATGTATGTGTGTAGCAGTAATCTCTGCACTGCACCGGGGAGACACTACAATGTCTAACAAAATCCTTTTTGTGACGATGCAGATCAGATTTAACGTTATAGAAAGAATGTTCATTGTATTTAAGAAAAAGAATATTATAATGGTCATTATTGGTAACAGCAGCTAAAGTATAATGACATCAAACAGGACTGAAGGAAATTACCAAGGAGGAAGCAACAGACTTTTCTCTGGCACTTGTCTAAGGTAGGAGGCAACTAAGGAGAAACTTCAGCTGTTTCAGCACCATGACCTCTTCACTGAAAAGCCTCTCCTCATTTTCAGACTACTATTAACTGTTAAGAGAAATGCTAAACAAGTCTTGCAGCAGGACAGATGCAATACATGAAAACACTTCAACTTCTCTTTAAACACGCAGTAGTCTCCCATAATGCACAACCCTCACACCCATTTCTCAGCTGATCTGAAACCGTTGCTGCAGTAACTTTACAGAGGATTTTGTCTAGCAAAGTAGCCAATGTGTAAATACTTCTTGGAGTTTAAGGAAAAGCTGAATGAAAAACACAGGTCTTATTTTTTTCTTCTATTTAAAATAACTTTTTCCCGAAGAATGAAACGTTAAGACCCAGAACACTTAAAATCAGAAGGATTTTTCTGGAGGAACAGACCATTTGACTGAAGACAACAAGAAGGCTTATTAAAGGGAAACAGCTGTAATCACCAGTTGAGCACTTCTCCTAAATAATTTCCATGTCTTGGCCTTGTCTGAGTACACACTACCCAGAAGAGGAATAGGAAACCCATGAATCACGAAGATGAACGAGCACTGTCACCACGTGTGATGGAAGGCAGCAGGGATCCCAGGTTTTCCTGTGGGAAGGGAAGAAGCTGTGCCCTCTAGATGGCATTATGTGCCTGTAGATCCCAGATGGAGCTGGAGACCCTGCCAGGCAAGGTAACCACGTCTCCACCTGCACATGGGCCCAGAGGTCAGGAAGATGAGGTGGCAGCTCCTGGTCTGTGTGGGCAGGTGAGAGCTGCACATTCCTGAAGGGCAGAGCAGGGCAGAGACCTGTCGTTCCCACGTGGGAAGCAGAGGAATGGTGCCCAGGCTAAGATGAAAAAGAATGGAGGATCTGACCCCATATGAGGAAAGGTAACTTAACTGGAAGGGGTGGACTATATGAGGAAAATATACAATAAAAGAACCAAAAACAAACAGAAAAAAGACTATCCTTATGAATAAACAAAACTCTCCTTGACATTTAACAGCATCTGAAACAGACAACTGTACACTAAAATGTGCATGTAGCTATCCACATCCATGCACATGAGGCTATATTGTATCTATATACAGCTTTTTTGAGTATACACTGAAATTTAATACTAACTTAGTGAGTAATCAGGTATCTACAGAACCATCAGCAAAAATCAGTTTCACGCATAATGGACTGATGTCAGACTATTCCACGTTTGATTTATCTCTCCTCTCTATATATTTATAACTAATCTTAAAATCTGTGCTTGTCACCATGACAGATTAAGCAGACTTAAAAATAATCGCTTGGGTATTTTCTGCTGTGGACTATCAAATTAGCTGCATAATAAAGCCAGTGAATATCGAATTTCAAGAGTATGTTAATCATACAGATCTCACATGTGTAGTTAAGCATTTTCCAACACAGGAGCCAACCCTTACAGGCTAGAATTCAGCACAGTGCCTGTAATTCTGTGTATGAGTGTAAATATACCTACCCAGAATCCCTTCTATAATCTCCGGTGCTGTATTTTTACAAATGAACCAAAAAGAAATCATTACCCTATTTAGAAAAAGGGCATCACCATGAAACGCCAATGTTCAAGCATTTTCAAGGTTAGCAAAGAGAAATTAAAAGAGAAATTATTTTACTGTGTTGTAAGTAAAGAGTTGCAAGGGATTCAGCTCTAACAGCTGAGGTAAATTAATTGGGATTTCCTATGCAGCCAGTGGAGAATGTCCACAGAATACTGGGATTTTTAAAATAATGTTAGTTTGAAATGAACTGCAACTATTTATTTAGTATATGAACTGTAGAACTGTCATTACTGTCAGCCAAATTGCAAATTGTAAATTAAAAATATAGCGTGTGATTCTAAAAATCTCAGTCACACAGAAGCTTTCCTCTGAAAGAAGTGCCACTGTGAGTAATGAGCAGGCTCACAAAAAGGACTTGTGGAGAGCTGGGCCTGGAGTGCATAGCTGAGAGAAACTATTTTAGAAACTACTGAGTCTCACTCTCCGAAATGAGGGATGCGTGGGGATAAACACAGCTGCCTAGATCTATAACACAGTGTTGGAAAATCTCATTCCATTCAGAGGGAGAGTGGATTCTCAATTGTACCGCACACCTGATTGCTAAAAAAGGTGAGTTACATTAACTGCTGATTATGTGCAAGCAGGCACCACACATGGAAAGAAGGGCACTGAAAAACTATCATTAGATTATAAAAGGCAGACAGAAATAGCAGATTCCTTCACTGCAACCTAGCAAGGGCTGTGTGCAGAATACAGTTAACATGCATTTCAATAGAGAAAATCTGACAGGTTTAATAAAAACAAGATGATTTTCCTTGACTCCTGTGACTTACCTTTTCTTCACCCAGTAAACCTATTCCTCAGACCTTCTGGCACCAAATCATTATTCTTCTGGCCACATTCAATACTCTGAACTATTTAAAGACTGTTTTTATGTCAGACAACTAAGTGCCACAGAGCTTTGTCTGTAGTACACAGCTGTAAGAAAAGAGCCATTGGACTGGAACTTGGAAAATCATAGAAAAAAACTAAGTTATAACCTGCTTTTTACAAACAATATATGTAATTCCATTTGGTTGTGTTAAAATGAACATTAAATGCTTACATATGTTCTCATTTGTTTCGATAAAATTTCCAGATCTCAATATATTGTCTTGAGGATTGTATAGTTTACCTGTAATTTTTACAACTGCATGCACCAAAACTTAGGAAAAACATCACCACTGTAGGTGAACTAAAGGATATCCTAAACAGTACCCTGCCTAAAATATTAATGTGAAGTAAAAAATTGCATATAAGACATATGCATATTGTGCATTTTCTCCCACCTGCAAGATGTTGGATTCACTGCCCTGGAAAAGAGCATTTTATATCATTCTGCCTTGAGAAGGAAGAAATCAGGAACAGCACAAGTTACTCTGCCTCTCCTATGTGCCTTGTACCTCACTGGGATACACTGATGTGTGTGATGAGCACCGAAGCTAGAAAGTAACTTTCATTAAAACCTGTTTACTGCATGAGCAGGCTAAAGGAGAAAAATTCTAATACACAGCAAAATTCACGAGTAGTTGATGGGGTATGACACGATGGGACGCTTAAAACAATTAAATGCTGTTTTAACACAATAGAACAGGAATAATAGTTGAAACATACTCTGTTGAGCACTTGGCTGAATTAGCATATTAAAATATATTACTGCTTTGTGGGTATCTCAGAGTACAAAACAGAGAGTTGATCTGGAAGCTTTTACCTTTTCAACATGTGCTAAAACTTCCAAAGCTCTGCATGCTGTGACCCAAAACATTTAACTTCTGAACCACTGCCATGGTATGGTACAGGAGATGCAATTTGATATGCTTTTGTTTTCTCTTGACTCAGTCAGAAAAGAAAACAATACTGTTTGTAACTCAGACTAAAATTCCCAGGAGGCACCACGGTTGATTTTAGAAAGCATTTTAAGCTTTTGTTGAACTGAATAGTGAGAAAAATGCAGATAAGCACGGCCTCCTCTGTATCTCTTGGACCATGGTGACAATGACTCAATGTATAGCTATTTTTATTAACACATTCTCCCATTTCAGGAGATAGAACTGTTTGGTGAACAGGATCAGAAGTCTGTCTCTAATGATGGCAGGAAATGGTTAAAGCAATGACAGATTATATCTGAACAGCTCTTCTTACATCCAGTGGGCAGAGCTATTTTCAACACCCCTGTTGTAAATTCATATCCCTACTAGATCATCTTGATTTTTCCACGCCAAAAAAGAAATTGCCATGAATTTCAGCTGGCTTAGGGGGAAAAAAAAAATCATAAAAGGAGAGAAAAAAATTAGAAAGATCAATATTTTACATGTCTGCAAGAAATACATCCTCTTCTCTTAAATACTCACCACACACTAACTGAATTGAACCGTCTGCCCAGGTGAGGTTTCTCTTAGTTCTCATCCATATGAGGATACTATTTCCAGTAACATCCCAACAGATAACTGTGCCAGCTACAGAGCTTCACACCCTCGTGGGATGGCTGGAAAAGCCACAGTGGAAGGTGTGAACTGGCAGCAGGGGTACAAATATCTGGGAAGGACCTGCTTTTGAGGACTTCAGCAGGAGGAAACCACCCCAGGGCACAAAGGCAAGGAGAAACAGGTAGCAGCCATGAGATTTGCTTCACAAAGACCAACTGAGCCCCTAAGAACCTACAGCAGATGAGCTCAAGCATCAACAGGTTATAGAAAACATTCAGCTTGATAGTATTTGTTTGGTTTTAATTTAAAATTTACTCAGCTATTGGAAAGCTGAAACAGTTTGCCAATACTGTTATCTGGAAGAGCTGGAATAAACTGGGCTGTTTTTGAAACCAGTGATGCAATTCCGTGCTGATTCATTATCAGCCACTGTGTAAGTTTGGAAATAAGACTTTCCTGCCTCATTGTCTGATCTCTTGCTATAAAAAACAAAAGAGGTTTTAGGCACAGTTCAGAAAACTAATTATAAAAGTCTTCTACTGAAAAGATTTAAAAGTAAAATAATCCAATAATTAGAATTAAGTAGGTTGGTCTTTGGTGACAAATCAGCATAATGAATCTAGTTACATGGATGGCCAAGGCATTGGGATAAGAGGCTTCTGGCTGAAACAGATTAAACACATTGGCTGGAACAAGACTGGTTGCTACAAAATGTTCAGAATGTTGCTACAAAATATTTAAAAGTTTGATGATTTTTCTATGCATCTAAGTCAAGTGATTCACATTTCCTATACACCAGTGAATCAGCTGACTTTCAATAAACAAGAAGTCTTTCCTCAGAGATATTTTCAGAAACTCGGGCTCTTTGCCCCTGCATATGGTGTGTTTCTTTCCATGGAAAAGAAAATAATTATTCGTTTTCATACCATTTTACATTGCAGTACATGGAAAATAATTTAAAAAAAAAATAAAGAAGAGAAACTAAAGAGCAAAATAAAAACCAGCAGCATCCCATTCAAAGTTATCGTCTCAATCCACTCAGAGGAATAATGTACCCCTCTAATATTTCTTTTTTATAGTTCATAGTTCACTGCTATCATGTCTTTCCTCCTCTGCAGAGTAGTAAAAACATAATATCGGAAATACTTGACATACTTCCTCATTTGTTTAATGGTGATGATACAAGGGAAATTACCCCTCTAATATATTTGAACATTTAGCTTATTATCCTGATTGAGTTTTCTCCCAAAGCTCAATTTATTAAAACAAAACACATCTTTCTGTGATGAACTGCAAAGGGTAAGAGGGCAAAATTCTTTAATTAGACTTAGAGTGGTTTCATGATTCTACCCCAGCAGATACTGCTTTTACTGCAGCTCAGTTTACTGAAACTTTCATTGACTCTCACTCACCCACAAGCAATGAGATTTTCACACATGAATTAGGCTTTTCATTCGATAACTTCAAGGTTACAATTTAATGCTACCCCAGTGGTTTGCTGAAAAATGCAAGGTTGGGAGCAGCCCTCAATCAGTATTTTTTCGGACCAATAGAACTTGTGCCCATTGCAGAGGGGGAAGGGAACACTCAGCAAACCAGGGGAACCTCCTCTTTGTTGGCATTTTAAATTTTATTTTGAATGCAAATACTGTGGTTTTAACAAGGTGTTAGCTGTGCACTGTCCCAGTCACTTCATGAGCAGCCAAAAGCAAATATTTTCTAAGAAATTTGCATTACTGCAGTTGCAAAGAAGGACTTCCAAAAGAGCTGGAACATTTCGCAGAGTCAGACACAGTTAATTCATACTGAATTACCCTCCCTGCATAAATGTCTGCGCAAATGACAGACTTTAATAAGCCTTCAAAGCTGACACAGTATTTATCACTGATTAAATTTTTAAAATCAAAGTAACTATAGCTTTTACAGACATGTTTAGATTAAGACTGACATTAATGCTGTATATCAGTTTAAATCACTTGCAATTATGCAGGTGCTTGGTGCTTGCATTTCAGTCATTTGAGGCTAAATTGGGTCAGAGAACCCTTAGCACCATATTGCATAACAAAGCTCTGGGACACTCTTAAGGCCTTTACAGACACTGTTTGTCTAATATAGAGTATTCTTAAAGCTTTCCTCTGTGGACTGTAAATGTGTAAATTGTTCTTGCTGGAAAAAAAGAAATAGTAGACAACCTAGAAATGAAAATCCATATAACACCTAACATACCCAGGAGAGCAAATTAAGGCTTTGTGAAACATCTCCAACTTCTAAGTATATGACTTTCAAAATATGACATTATTGTTTTACTGTAATTGTGAAAATTGTGAAAAAATCTGGAATTGCTGTGTGCAATAATAAATGCACACAGCAACTGCTGTGTCCAGAATAAATTATACTTTCTGTACAATTTAACAAATTAACAACTTTCTAGCTACAATTTAAAAACAAAAAACTTGCAATTCTTCTTGTGATGAAAGCAGAATTTAAAAAGGAAATTCCACCACAGAGTTCATATTTATTCACCATATTTCATTAATATTTCATTTTCTGCAGCACTCCAAATACACAGAGAAGACATCACAGAATTTTCTTTTCTATGTAAGAGTTAGAAGGCATTTGATCACAACTGCTGAAGTAAATTAAATGGCATTTCAAGAGCAGCCAACTAAAAATGCTGAAGGCACAAAGGAATTTTGATATCCAAGAAATCACAATTAATTTCAACTATGTAAAATGGGATACAAGTTGGTGTGAACCATTTTTTATTTGTCATCTGTTTCATTTGATAAGAAATGTATGGGATTTATCAGTCAGTAGAGTGGAAATAGAATTTGTTTTAAATGATAAAGGCTGTAAAAAAAATTATAGGGAAAAGGAGCAATGGGAGAATTTGTGTAGATATCTCTTATCACTTGGGTTGACTACAAAGGTACTTTATTATACTGATTTGTATTGTTCAGTGAGAAAATTTCTAGGATAAACAGTAGTTAATAAAACATAAAAGGTATTACTGAAATTTATTTGGCAATACAACTGACAGCAAAAAAAAAGAAGAAATTTTAAATACAACTCCCATGACACGGAAGATATTTAAAGACAGTTTTCTGTGAAAAAGAAGCCTTGTCCCTTTTCTCATTCTTAGATTTCCTGCTCCAGATGCAACTGATCAGGATAACTACAGGTTTTATCCCATTCACAGAAACTCCTGAAGAAAACCATCTCACATCTACCATGTCAGAACTCCAGGAAGGGCAGAAACAATTTTCTCTGTGTATGAACAGGAATTATTTTCCCATTTAGATGTTCCAAATGAAAGAAACTAAATAATCTGTTATACTGTACATGTATCTGGAGGAGCTACCCATTTATCCCTGAACTGGTGGGCAGCCTTTCTCTTTTTTATGTGATCAGCCAAGAGAAGGTATTAACCAGAACGGAAATTACCTGCTGGATCTAAACTTTTACTTCACACCACTTGTGCAGGCTTTTCTTTAGATGTGCACTGCCAAATACATTTATATAAATGTGTACAAATGTAAATTTATAGTATATGTGCCTTTGTAGAGGCTTTAAGAGAAGTTCACCCAAGCAACAGGCCAGTGAACACAGCTGAGGAGCAAGAGGATAGAATAATTCTAAAATACTCCAACAGACATGCTTGCCATGAGCTACAGCTGAGTAACAAACAGATAGGAAGAGATATCAAAAGTTTTCTTCACAGTACTGATATTAATGAGATTATATTAATAGGGGTTAATGGATTAGGTCACACACTCTGACTGCTACTTCTAACAGCTTCTCTTTACAGGCAGTCCTCAGATTCTAGAGGGCACAGATGGAAGACCAACTCTAGTAAGCACTTTATTAGACTTACTGATTTCATTAATTCAGCAACATCTAATCATGTAAAATAAGATTAAAGATCCTGACACCCACAACACAACAAACTAACAAACAGTAATTTTTTGTTCCTTTCTAGATAGACTAATAAAATATTTAGAATAATTAGTCTAAAAATAGTAAAGGATTAGAACAGTTAATTGCATGTAACTTTAAAAAAAGTCTCTTAATTAATAAACCATACAGTCTTTGACATTACAATTTATATTCTTCAAGAGAAAAATACAGCAAAAATACATAATGTTAAACAACACATAATTAACAACACTTTGCTTTGATTATACTGGATCACAATTAATGTTGGCCCTGGAGTTCATCTTTCTACTTTGACAGTTCCTTAGACTACTTATGTAGATTAGTTCCAAGTATTGGCATTCTCTAATATGCCACTGCACAACACCAACATCAGTGAGGTGTCTCCAGTGCCCTTCCTAAACCAGATCCTGCCTGTCCTTTCATATCTGGGCAATTTGCCACAACTGATAAAGGCTGTGACATTATTGAACACCTCCCTACCGACCGAGGACATAAAGAACTGCAAATGTCATGCAGACTGATTAGGAATGAGGTAAAGCAAACAGAAATCATGCATTTTTTGGAAATAAAGGACCACAAGGAACCTACAATCATTCTCCATCAACAGATAAAGCAAGACTATATTAAACGGTACATTTTTTTAGAGTTTTACTGCCTTAAAAACTTAGCAGCATGTGTTCTTTTTCCCAGGGAAAATTAGTGTTATTTAATATTATATATGTTTATTTTACAAACAGTCTAAGACTTTGAAGTTGCAGAGACTGCCTACACCTTTGAGATTTCAGATCCTGTACTTAGATCCAAACATGATTGATTGTAATTGTTCATGTTTTACTTTAACAAAGTCCTCAAGAGCAAAAACCCAGAGTTTTAATCTATCAGAGTACAACTCAACCCAAAAATTATCATGTAAAAGGGCCTTCACACTTAACCAAAAATGTATAGGCCCAGTGATAAATCTTTGTCTACCAATACCCTACATAGGCAAAATGTCACTCAAGTCATTCTAAGGCATTCATTTATCCATACCTATAATGCTACAGAGATGCTTGAGCAGAAGAGAAGGGAGGAAGCACTTGAAAAGTTAAAAATATGACTTTGTATTTCTTAAAAAATATGTAGTCTTTTTTTTTTTTCATAGACATTGAAGCCCATATCAAGGAGCACAAAATAAGTTCATGTATATTGCGGCTACAGTTTTGCCAGCACCTTGTCCATGGCTACCTTAGAAAACTTTGAAACATTTCCTCCAGTTAGAAGTTACCACAAGGTGCACTATTTTGCAGATCCTAATTTTCCACAAATGTACTCAAAATGTAGAGTGTGCAGCTCTCCGTGTGATCTACAAGAAAATAGATTTTCCACAGCCTGGCAGTAAAAAGGCCTGAGCTCTCCCAAGCACGCAGTCCAGCAATTAAAAACTGAGCAATAAACTACACTGAAGCAAAACTAGTTTTATGACAGTTGTTAAACCACCTATATTAGTCTTGCAATATTAATAATTGAAACAAAACGAGTAAAACCAAATTTTCTTATTAAATGGTCTCAAAGGAATTAAAATAATGTATTAAGTTCTTTCTAAAGATATCTGATGCTCAGCATTAGAGAGGTATCCTTTTAGTGGTTCTAAGCCTCTTGTTCATCCTTGGTAAATGAATTGTAAAAAAAAAAAATACCCCATAACATGAAATCAGGTGAACTGTGAAAGATTAGATTAATACTACAGAGTGGTGCAGTGCCAATAAATGAATGAAGCAGTGGGAAGGGGGGTCTTTTATGTGTGAAACTGTTGTGTTTCTTACCTCCAGAGCTTTCAAACGCTCCAAGAGCAATTTTGTTTTTTCCTTTTCCTCCTCAGTGCTGTTGCTTTCACTTCTCGAATCTTCATCTGCCAGTGTGTGAATTTTTTCCATGCCTTCTTTACATCTCCTACTGTCTTCTGACAGCTTTTCCTGAAATGATTTTTTTAAAATGTCATTACTCACAGGTGCGAATGAAGCTAACTATGTAAATATCTCAAGTTCTCCCTTGTATATGAATGAAAAAGAGATAAAGCAAGTTGGTAGTGACATGATTAAAGTACTAAATAAGTGGAGTCATGAAAGGTCTGTGAGACATGCTATGCCAATTCTGCAAGGGTATGCACAACAACTGCTAGATCTACTTTAGATTTTTAAAAAGCAGAACTCATAATTTCTTTAATAACTTCCATTTTCTTCTTTAAAAGTTGCAATGAACAGTGAACATACCAGATTTAGTGGTAGCATTTTGCTACTGAGAGATAAAGCAGTTTATTGAGGAAAAGCTAACATATGTTCATGCCTAATGTATTTCACCTCTCTTTATCTAGTGCTAATACGTGAATTATTAAATAATGGGCTAAGAATCAAGCTACCATATGAATACTGATGTAAGATCTGCTCTAGCATATAACTGGAGAGAATCAGAGTGACAACAAAACTTTCAGAAGTGCCCCAGTCTATTTCTAGTCAGTCAGCCTGAGCTGTTATCAGCTGCAGCTGCTGAGTGGACTCTGGCTGCTGAGTTTCACCAGAGGTCTGTAGCAATGATAGGATTGAACAATGAATCCTGCTAACTCCATTAATTATCTGTCCAAGCTCTCTGTTCACAGAGAGAGTGAGACAAAGTAAGAAAAACATAAAGACTGCAAGCAGGCAATGTAAAACATTGCCCAAAATGACAATGCAAGCACAAGGGGAAAAAAGAGAACCCCACAGATGTTGAGAGTGAACCATCATTGGAGCACAACACAGGAGGGACAGGCTCTACCTTGCAAACCACCTTCTCTAATTGCATCAGAAGATGCAATGTGACAACTCATGGGCAGATTGAGGAAGGAAAATGTGAGGTAAATCAACATTAAATACTGGGTATCAAAACAAATCCAGAGAATTCCTTCAATGAGCATCTAGTCTTCTTCGTGTGCCTTTCTGATAATTACGTACAAAAGCTCATATATTCATGATCTTTGAGTTACTCCATAATTGAGATTTTTCCTCACAACTACTATACAACATGCACTCTGACTAACCATAAAAGTGTGCATTTTCATGAAGAACTGGTCCAGCTTGAGTAACTGCACAAATGCAACTGTTTGAGAGTTAATAGCCAGGCATTATCTTAACTAAACTCCATATATGTCACTGAATTAAAAATCAGCAGTCTGGATCACATGCACAACAATGTCTTTTTAAAATATTAACTAGCTTAGAAATTGGCTATTACTATGTTAAAACTTTAATCAAGAATTAATTTTATACAATACGGGCTTAATTACTGAACACCCTTACACAAACCATGAAGCAAAGATCTCATTCTGAGCCCCAAAACATAGATGTTGAAGAGACATTCCATCAGGTTTCCAACATTAGTGCTACCCTGATCACAAAGGAACCATAAATATAGTACTTGGGCCTTATTTTTTCATTCTTACTACTCACTGATGCAACAATCAAGTATCTGTAAAAGAGCCATTAAACCATTTTTGCTTCAAGTTGCCCCAAGGAGTGCATTGAGATAAACACTTCAAAGAACTTGGGGGAAAGAAATGACAAAGGTATATCTCTGATGCAATTCAAATAGCAACTATTATTTTTAGGAGGGAATGTGACACGAATTGGATGTGGCTAACAATAGAAGGAAACATAAACATATGCACAGGATCACCTTTCCTGCACAAAGTCAGGGCAGCAATTTCAAAGGACAGGTAGAAGAAAGAATAGGTTATGACATTTCATCACAGAAAGTGGACTAATGCAGCTTCTCACAGAGTAAATCCCAGCCACATAAAGAAGAAACCTGTTCATCTTCTAATTACAAAATTAGATGAACTTTGCATGCTAGTGGCATAATCAGGAATACACAGCCTGTTTTACCCTGATGTGCACCTGAATACCCCATGACATTTACTGCTGTTACTCCTGCCTGAGTGTTGAAGTACAGCTCACAAAGTTCCAAAAGCAGTTTATTACTGAGCAATAATAAATGGTTTTCAGCATTTCAGCCATGGAAAAGGTGCGGAACAGAGGACAACTCTTCTACCTTTAGAAATGGTGCTTAGACATGCCATGTGCTGAGGGCACTGCCCCATCACACTCACCAGTTCCATCTGGGTGATGGCCTGTGAGGGGAGAGTGGAAAATCCACACTTCAGAAATCAAATAGGTATTTGTACAGCACCCTTTGTGCTAAAAGTCAAGTTGCGAAAGAGGGAGGATGACAAAGGCTTTGGGAATGACAGAAACCTCTTGAGTGCGCAAAATCTGTTAATATCAAAGGCAGCTGAGTGCTGGGGGAGGAAGGAAGGGGCAGAGATCTGCCAGAGGAAATGTGCATCTCCTGTGGGATGTTGGTCAAATCCTACAGAGAGCTCTGGAGTGAGCATGCTGAAGGCAGCAAACAATGGTGTAAAGCAGCCTACTCCTTTTTTCTCTAGAGTCCTACACTTCTTGTGTTACCTCAAATAAAGAGCATCTCTTGCCACCCCTGATCAGTCTCTGCTCATGCCTCACATACTGCACAGTCACAAGCAGGCTGTGTTCAAGCTGGAAAATAAAATCCCCAGGTCCAAAGTCCAGCAAAGGCAGAGCAAGTGCTGTCCTGGTGATCAGTGCAGTTTAATTTCTGGGAAAAGGTAACAGATGGAAATGGTGGTCTGGAAAAAAAAAAAAACAACCAAAAAAACCCCTCTGCTCTGGGTGTCCTCAGTCCAATGGGTTTAAGACACGTCTGTACCATGAGAGGATGCAAACACAGAAGCCTGACAAGAACTGTGCAGTAAAGGCTCATCTACTTCTCTAATGCTCTGTGTCAACAAAGAGACAATAAAAATATTAAAAATTCAAATCCTACTGAAACTAGAATTCTGCTGCTCGCTGTAGACCCGTTCCCACTGAAATGAATGAGAAACTTACAATCGAGTCCCACATTGTGTAAGCTTCTCTGGCTGGTTCAAACTGTCATTGCTCTTCTGAAACCAACAGTATTTGGCAAATCTTAAATGACATCCTGCCCTGAGCATTATTTCTAAGTATCAGTTTGCTCCATAAATCAAACCAGCAGTCCACTGATGATGAACCCTTTGATGAAACACTATGGGCCCTGTGGCCAATAGAAAACAAGGGATGGAAACAGCCCCTGCAGCCCAGGAATGGCAAGCTCTCCAGGATCAATGAAAAGATATAAATCACTAAAGACATTGATCTATGAAGCTGTACAATGCAGTGGTCTGACTGAGACTTTTCAGAAAGCTGGATTTCAGTTAGCTGAACTAGGAAAGAGAAGTATAATATTACCCTCTTTCCACTAATGAATAAAGCAAGAACGACATATTAAGAGAACAGGAAATCCATCTGAAATTGCAAATGATAATTTACTGGAATTTGTGGAATGTAAAGCCAGTTTTCTCTCTTCTCTCTTCCACCTACCTTTCAGAATACAGAACAAGAATGTGTTTTCACTGTTGATAAACAGGGAGTAACTATAGTGATAGAAAAGATCATAGGGAAACTTTCAACAGATAAGAGAACAAACTGCCTATTTCAGAAATTACCTTTCTTCATTCCAAGAAAGGCAAAAGGCTGCTAACCCTAACAATTAGTCATTGGGATGTCTTTCCTCTAAGAACTGTCACCTTTTCAAGGAAGAGGAAAGTGTCAAATGGATACTTAGCCAGCTATTTCTTAACTATTATTTCAAAAATTATGTTACTTTAAAAGTTTATTGGTAGTACCATCAGTTGTCTGTCCTTTGCCCTTTCTTCTTTCTAAGCTGCTTTCTACGAATGACACTACACACACACACAAAAAAAAGAGAGGAAAAAATAGAGCTCACTTTAAAATACTTCATTTTGCAGCTATAAAATTTAAACCAAGAAGAGTAAATGTCAGAAGGCACAAAGAAAAAAAAAATATCTGGCAAAAATTATTCTAGAATCTCTATGGTGAAAATTATGATTAGGCACTGGACAGGTGGCTATAATAATACAAGATAGCATAATCTAATACTGATATAACTGGATCTGGGCTCTAGAGCACTGATTATAAACAAGCAATCTTTCACAAGCACATGTGACAAAAATCTGATTGATCCAAACAAGAATTAAAAAAAATCAACACCTTTGAAATGCTGATTTTCCCAATGAATGGTGGATGACATGAATTGCTTGTCTGGAAAGTGATAAGTAATAATTAGAGATGACATCTTTGCTTGTAGAAGCTAAAGATCATTTTCATGTGATAAACACAAGTCCTTCAGAGAAATGAAGTTTTTCAGATGCAATGCAGTAAGGATCCCTTGGATACAAAAGATCTCTATTTCAATTTTGGGTGTCAGATTGTGATGCTTGAGTGGGATCTTCTTTTCTGAATTCCTTTTAATTATTCAACTTCTGAAATTTATTAGAGACAAAGGTTTTATAATTGCAACAAATTCAAATTCTTCTGGAAGTCATGCCTGCAATTTTCCAAAACCACACTTTATCACGCATTAATCGACCAAGAACAAAATATATGTAGGATATATAATTAAACAGTGCTTATGATTGCTATAACCACTTACTTGAGGAAGAAAATCAAAAAGATTCACAATGTAGCTATTAATTGTTCTTATAGAGAGGCAATGGTAACAGGCATCCAAGAATCCAGTCTATGTGGAACCCAAACTATGCTGGTAACTCAGCACCTCAAAACGCTTAGTGCTTTCTGTGGTGTGTCCAGAGCTTCCACAGGACCTTCTAAGTAAGATATTTACAGAACAGTTATCTGAGATTTCAGTGCCTGAATGTGGTAATCTGAGTACACTACACTACACTTCTAACGCTTTCTATAATCAAGGCAGACTCTTCCCTCCAAACCCAAACTGCAATTTACAGATCCATACACGGAATTGTTTATGCTTGCACTGCTTTTGGCTGGGGTAGAGTTATTTTTTCTCACAGTAGCTGCTGTGTTTTGGATTTGTGCTGCAAACAGTGTTGACAACACCAAGATATTTCATTACTGCTCAGCAGTGCCCACATGGACCCAAGGCCTTTTATGCTCCTCACCCCACCAGAGAGGGGCTGGGGAGGGGACACAGCAGGGACAGCTGACCCCAGGTGACCCAAGGGATGTCCCAGAGCACACTCAGCAATATAGAGGGGCAAGGCTGGCCAGGGGCCACTGCTCAGGGACTGGCTGGACATCAGGCAGTGGGGAGTGGGCAGTTGTTCACATTTGCATCACTTCTCTTTCTTGAGGTTTACTTCTCCTTGTTATTTTCCTTTCCATTACAAATTGCTGTTGTTGTTTTGTTATAATACTTCAATTACGAAACTATTATTTTCTCAACCCATGAGCTGTCTTACTTCTACCCTTCTGATTCTCTTCTCCACATCCTGCTGGAGTGGGGTGTGGGGCTTGGTTGTCAGCTGCAGTCAAACCTCAACCAAAGTGTATTTATAAATTGTGAAAGCTTTTCCTTGCAAGACCATTCTATAATCTTGATGCATTCTTAGATGATGTCTTTTCAACACTATATCCACTGCAGACCTCCAAGTGCTCAACACTATTCACTGTGAGCACTATGAAATGAGAATTTCTAGACTGCTGATGAAGATAAAAACTGTAAATGAGGGTTTATTTGTACTTTCATTAAAAAACCAGCCTCAAGCGATGGACAAATAGCTCAGTCAGACTGCACAAGCTGCAAAAAGGCAGAAATTGCTCCAAGCACTACAGACTTAACATACCAACAAAGTTAAATTTGTTTTTCTAGTGCACCTTGCTCCTCTTTCTCCCCCACCATGACCTCTTTTTTATAAATATACCCTTTGAAAATTTCCAGTATCTTCTGATATGCTTTACAACCTATTCCATTTAGCAAAACCTGAGATGTGAAAAAAACACATATGTTAAGTCTAAGCAATGTGAAGTAGGTGATGAATTTTCAAAGTGTGCCCTGCATGATTCTCAGTACAGGAGTAACCACTGATATCTCTGTGATCTGAATATGTCTTTTCCATATGCATCTTTAAAAAAAAAATCTTTATTTGCTAATGGGAATCCAATTAAACACAATAAACTGACTCTGAAAAAAACACAAACCAAATAGTAACTGAGCAAAAAAGAAATTAACTCTGAGTATAAGGCTACAAATATGACTTCTGCTTTACCTTCCTTGCTTTTATCTATGTATTCAGCTGTTTTCACTTGCTTTCTTTTCTCCCAGTGGAAGGAGAGACTAAAATATAGCTTTGCTTTAGACAGCACATCAGTAAGTGTAATAATAATATATTTTTGTTTAGCTAACAGCTTTTGTTCAGAACAAGCTGACCAAAATTGAAGGAAAACAAAGGAATGCAACAAATCACAAAAGTGTACAGAAACATCCGAAATCGTTCATGATTTAACATTATCCTTGTCAGAAAAACATATTAGATTCTTCTTTTTCATCTCTGGATTTCACTTACAAAGTAAGCAGAGCGAGCAGCAACGTTCCCTAGATTAAATATTTGTGATGGATAAGAGGGCCAAGTACATACTTTATGTTTCTGATCTGAGCCTCCCTCCACTCGTGTATCAATCTAAACGTACTCCACATTATTCTCCACTCAGAACACTCCTCACCAGTACAAGCCACCATCCCTGCTGAACAGTTCTGCAGTAGTGCTAATAAATTTCCCAATGATGCTTTTATTGGCTATTCCTTGCATCAGAAACATATATTTCTTTTGAAAAAGTTCAGATCAGGAAGGAGTGTAAAAGCAGCAAACCTTCAGAGTGCACTTGAGGATGAAGTGTGCCCCTCAGATCAGTGAGAGGAGATGGAATTTCTCATCCCCAGCTCCCCAGCCCAGCAGCAGCTCCTGTCCTTAGCGAATGGATATTCCCATTACCAACAGCACTGCCACCTCTGGCACTGCCAGAGCCACAGCCAAAGACTGACTGTTCTGCAGGTGACTCTGCCAGGCCAGCTTTTGGGCTCAGCAGTGCCAGGGCAGTGTCCGGGAGCCCACTGTGCTCCTGGTTCCTTCTCAAAACGAAAAGCTTCAGTTACATTGATTAGCAAAGTTACCAGCAGGAAAAAAGACCTGTTCTAAGAAGCTGTTCCTTCTTCATACATCTGTATAAGGTAATAGAAAAATAATATTCAGTGTGATTTTTCATGCAGTTATTCTTTTATAAATTGATTCATTATAGCACCATACTTAAAGTAATATTCTTTCCTTTCAGGAAATCTATATGTAACATTTAAACTTTTGTGAAGGGGTTTGTAGGTATTAAAGCAACTACACTTGACTAAAGCTACAGTATTAAAATACCTTCCTTTGACTGAAGTAGAAATAAGCCAAACTATTATGAAATTCAAATTCAGTAAATTTTATGTAACAGTAATTAAGGCAAAAAAAATATTCTGGATTTAAATTGCTAGAAATAAACCAATTTTTCTTCCACAGTATTCTAGAATGAGAGAAATGTTTTAACTGACAAGTTCTCACCACAAGCACAATTGCAGAAGCTGACCTAAGAAGTTACCTGTGGGATTAGGAAAAGAAAAAGGTATATTATTCCATTACCAGGTAAGTTTTTGCAAGTGCCAGGGAACAGTTTCATGTCTCCCAGCCTTGTCAAGAAAACTTCTGGAAGAAGATCAGAATTCATTTCCATGCAAAAATAAAATGTAGGAACAATCATTCCACATTAGATCAAAACTTCAACTTTTCAAATACGTTATTGTAATTCAGATTAAGTCTCTTAACTTCTCCTGATCAGAAGAGCACCTTCTTTCCAAAATAAATTTACTGGCGTACTGCTAAGTGCACTTTTATTAAAATAATTTTCAAAGACAGAATGATTATGAATTCAGCATAATCTCCCCCCCCTTTTTTTTTTGCCCCAGAAAACAAGCAAAACTTTAGATTTTTTTTCAACTAAGAAAAATTTTAGATTTTTTTTCAACTTTTTAAAATTTAGTAACTAGCATTGCTTTCTGCTGGTTTGAAAATATCAAGGAAATAACATCAAAATGCAGAATGAACAGTATCTTTTATGGACATGTGGAAGTAGGGAGAGAGCGAGCTACCTGACCATATCCAAATTCATTCATTTGGGGAATGTGAAACATTCATGTTCAGGCAACGTATATGGGTGACTTTCATGGATTCATTCCCGAAGTTAGAACCAGAAGAAAGATACAGCAAAAGATAGAAACACTATATAGTAAAGGGAAATGTAAACTAGAATGACAGTCAGTATAATACAATACAGTACCATCAAATCAGTCAATCTTCACCTCTTGAGGATGTGTGATGGATTAAAGTGGTAGTAAAATGCCACCTGTACACTGTGAAAATGTAGATCTATATCTGGAGACCTCACCTATCCTTCTGCAAACTTAGTGCTTCAAGGATTGGCATTGCATTCTCAAAGCAAACCCCTGATGGCAAGAAAGATGGTCAGAGTCAGGCAAAAACTGACTGGATGTAATCAAAGACCATGCAAATATGTAGATAACTTGTGTGTAAATACAGGACATAATTGTTTTACTTTCTCTTTAATTTTGCTAGTTCTTTCTTTTGAGATGTAGCCAATGCCAGGTTGGATGGGGCTTGGAGCAACCTGGTCTAGGGGAAGTCCCTGCCCATGGCAGGGGGTTGGAATGAGATGATCTCTAAGGTCCCTTCCAACACAAAAAATATTGTGACTCTGACACTGAGAAGTAAAGAACAGCTTGATTTCTGACAAACAGGCACACAAATGGCACATTCCAGTTATAAGAATTTGCTGCGTTAAACAAAACTCCATTGCTGTGTTTCTGCACCACAAACAACCAAAAAGGGAAAACTCTTGCCAACAAAACTGAAATTTTGAACAGTATCAGGAGCACCATCACCCTCTTTTGGGGTAGAGAATCCAACCTCATTTTTGTTAAGTATTTATCAAAATCTTTGCATAGTGGTGGAAATCTACAGAAAGCCATAAGGTATTAATTGTTACTGAGCTAGACCTGAATTTCTCTGCATGGAAAAGCATTCCAACAGCAAATGCTTGTGTCCTTGACAGCCCAGGATTTCCAGTGGAGCTCCCAAGAGTGAGGATGTCTCCACTGTGCCCTTCTCTGTGAGACACAAATCTGCTAATATTTGCCTAGTAATGTACTCCTTAGCAGCTTAGGAGGCTTGGTTCATGCAGTCCCCTGTGGGCACTTCCACTCCAGAGAGAGATGTTTAAGGATATATATCCTCTTTCTGCAATAGAAGTTACCATCAAAAATCCTATGTGGATTTTAGCTAGGGAATTCAACTAGTGCCTTTTTTTCAATTCATGGCCATGCCCCATCTATAAAACGTTACATACCAACGGTCTGAACAATAAGCTTGTATAATTTTGTGTTAAGATAAAATTATATTGCCAATAGTTACAGTTTTTCTTCTCATGAAAGAGCTGTTGACACCAACGGCTGTGCAAATTAGAAGTGACAGCCACAACAACTGTTCCACATTTGAGTAACACAAAAGCATGCAGACAAAAAATTGGGCTGATGTGGCCAACAATGCTACCTGAAGTGTGCCTGTATCACTTGTGTACGGTTTCACCTCCGCAGTGTGACTGCACCATGGCTGTCCCTGAGCTTTTGTGCTCACACTGACAATTCCAAAACTATAATAAATTGTGAACTTACAACAGATTCTCTTCCTCATCTATTTCGATCACTGTACACTGACATAAAGTCAAAATGAGTTAAAAACCTCCTAAAATCTTTGAGTGATCTGTAATCAGGTAAGACTCTACTTAGAGTATCCAGCATTGTGATCAAACAGGAAAGGTTTTTGATATCCAGATCTCAAGGGCAAACTCAGGAAGGAAAGTCTGTGGAGTGCCTGCTTTAAAGCCTGGGGCTCAAGAACTGCACACAATTATTTCTGGGGAATACGTGAGCTCTTGCTTTGGCCTTTCATGATCTTACTTTCAGGTGGCCAATGTCTCTTGAAAACACCATAAAGCTCATACAAACTAGAGCCTTTTAGTCAAGTAAACTTTAAAGTAAGAAATATCATGGTTCATGGCTATTCAAATAACACGTATTCTTGTCTACATTTATGCATACATTCATTATAAATTTTCCCTCTATTATTATGTAAAATGATAACAAAGGAGAATTTTATTTACAATCCTGCTTCTTAATTCATTTACCCAAACGAAATCACATAACTCATCTGTAAGTACTGCAAATTAAAATCCCATAGGGCATGTAGCTCTATGGAAAGAGTTAGAATATTTTGCTTTAAGTAAGAATACTGGCAAGACCTAACAAAATATTACAATAACACTGCATGCTTTAGGCTCCACCTACTTATTGTTATTATTCTAACTATAACTATGCAACATTTATATATTCTTTAGCAAGAATATTTATTCTGGAGTCAGGCATATTGATATTATAATAAGAACTCAATTTCATACATCCCAGAACAATAATTAGATTTTTAAAAAACAACTATGTAGACAATGTTCAATAGATCAAAAGCATTTATTGTGCAGACTTATCTTTTATGACTATTCAGATATTTACCTCAATAAGCTTCACACACTAAAACTAACCACAGTGTCAGAGAACATGGGACATATGTTGATAAGTCACACTGCAAATCACCTCATTTGTCCCCATTTGTTATGAAATACAGAATTGGACCTGCACTAAAATCCCTTACTCTACTACACCAACCGATCATATAGTTTTGATCATATCACACTAATCACAGAGAAAATGTGAGATTCACGATATGTTCTGTAAGGTAAGTGATGGTGGAGGATGGCTTTCAGAAAAATGTTAGTATTTATATATTCAAGAAGGCTTCTGTATGCATATGGATATAATACATAAAACTTCATTTACACTTTCTTCACAAATACAGGTTGATAATATGGTTATCACGTTCCCAAAAACCTGAATACATCAGTGCTTTTAAGGAACATTACCTGGGTTTTACATTTAAGTTCTATTCCCATTTATGAATTACCCTTATATCAAAAAACTGCCTGAGTACATTTGGAAGAATAGAAATGAAATGTCTTTGTTGATATATTGATGTATATTTGAATTTGGATACTTAAATAAGATTCATCCTCTATTTAAATGGTATGTTTGTCCATGATTTCCACACAGCTGGTTTCAGTATCATATTAATGATTCATATAATGCTTCATTAATATGTTTCTCAATGTAAAAATGCTCTGTAAACATTTCAGACCAGAGATTCTTTGCCAAGTACCTGTTTTGAGGAGCCTTTCAGGTACAAGCTGCGACTGTGACACGTGCCCGTATCCCAGGGCACAGCTTTTACCGTGCGACTGGGTAACAAAAACACACTGAGTGAACCCATCTCTGACCCACATAGCAGGGAGCCATCCCAGAGCTGCCACTCCTCGAAATTCCCAGATAACAAGCCATTTGTTCACCAGTTTGTCATAAAAGTGAACAAAAGGGATCTGAGGATGACTGACTCAAAAAGACATTCAGGGAAAAAAAAAAACCCACAACGTGCACAGCACAAGACAAATCTCTGCATTTCTGACCTGTTTTACCAGTCACAGACTGGTGTATGATGCAGCAGCCTAGCCATTCCTCCAGGAGAGCAAAAGCCATTTCTTCTGAGTCATGGATTAGGAGAGGAAATTCATAAGCAAAGAAGATTGCATACCAGCAATATGGAAGAAATGAAATGGCTAAAAAACAAGCTGAGTGATGTCATGAGTGAAAATGTTCCCAGGAACAAGAAGAGAACAGGAAGGGAAGGAAGCTGTTATGCATTAAAATAATCCCAGAGACACAGGTACATGGGTGTTTTAAGGCCTTAGGACAGAAATAGCTTCACTCTGAAAGAAAGCAAAGCTCCAGTTTGAGGAATTTGCCCAGAGTACCACCCATCAAATTCAAACACAACCTTGTGTCCTGAAAGAAGGGAACAAAAGGGCTCAGTTTGCTAAGTGGAGGGGTCTGTTTGCTAGAGCTGAAGGAAAATCAAGAACTGTTCTTGCATCAGTAACTGGGCACAGCTGCCTTGTTCTTTTGCTGGTAAGAAAATAAACCCAGGCGATATTACACAAAATACACCACGGTGCCCACTCTCCTGCCTGTCTGGAGACAACAAATGTAAATATCAGTGCGGTCCAGAAGGAGAAAAAAATCCAAGACCATACCAAAATTCTCTCTCTTTTTTCAAAAATTAAGAAACAAATAAAAGACAGTGAAAAAACTACAGAGAAATATACAAGCACCAAAATTGGAATGACTGGTTTATCTCCCCTCTGGGAAAGCAGCACACAAAATCTCAAATTTCAAGGACCACACAGCTAATTTTTTCCAGTTTAGTGCCCAAAAGAAAAATAAAGAACCCCCAAACCCTCAGCGCTATGAAACAAAACTGCAATATTTTTTTACTTTTCTTCCTGAGAGTGCAAAAACAAAACCCAAAGAAGCTGAAACCTAATTGTGGTACTGCCTTACTAGGGTTTCCACAGTAAGATAACACAGAGAAAAGCAGATAATAAAATCATTCCAGATGTCTGTTTTCATCAGATAGACAAGTAATCCACCTTAAAGAGAGACTGACATCAAGCCCACTTCTGAACAACCACTGCATGGTGGCAGGAGTGAGCAGGACGTATTGATTTAAAACCTGATATAAGAGAAGGCAACTGAGTTTCAGTTTTGCAACCCAAAAATATAGTGCATAAAATAGAGATGCCTTTGTCACCAGTTTCTAAAAGAACAATGTTCTCTTATAACTTCAACAAAAAATTTAATTTGTCCTGAAATTAAATTTTACAGGCTATCATTTTAACAAGAAAATTTGATTATATTGAAGGTTAAACTAAAAGATTCCTTTCTCTTCTACCCAAGCTTAAAATGAAAATTTAATTACAGTGATAAATACTCTTTAATATACATTTTTGTTTAGCTATATTGCTGTATTTTTGATCCATCAGCTGTAAGAATGAACTAATATAACTAGAATTTTTGAAAAGTGTTTTATCTGATTGATCACTCCTTGGTATAGACTTCAATGTATTACTTCAGCATTTTATGCTTTATAAGAATGCTTATTCTGCTTAAAAAGATACAGCACAGGACTGACTTAATTAACTGATATTTTTAAGAATTCCTGTGCCTGATATTTGATTAACTGAGATGTATTGCACTCCTGTTTCCAGACCCTTAAATTAAAAGGTTTTCTACCACCTCAGGTACTCTGTTTCCAGAATGCAACTGTCCACTAGGAAAATGTAAAACTCTTCTGTCTCATAAACACACCTGGTTCCCTTTGAAAAAACTCTATAATCTTTCTCTCCTAAATTCTATCCTGAGCCACTCTCTCTACCCCTAGTGAAGGTGATAAAACACACCTGCCACAAGAAAGGATATGAAACTGTGAAGCTTGACAGGGATCCCCACACTCAATAAGAACATGAATGGTAAAATTATCCATCACAATCTGAAGGTCAAGTTGTCAAAAACACCTACGTTTACTAGAGATGGTGGAACATATGACTTATAATATTAAATGCTTTAATAAAGGTTTCAAAACTGGTTTCTTTGTCCCCTGTGAACTATGAGGAGCAACAACCACAGATAACACAAGGAAAATAAAAGTGAAAAAC
This sequence comes from Picathartes gymnocephalus, assembly GCA_013390045.1. Taxonomy (NCBI): domain Eukaryota; kingdom Metazoa; phylum Chordata; class Aves; order Passeriformes; family Picathartidae; genus Picathartes; species Picathartes gymnocephalus. Next base: position 71,089 of record WEKY01058263.1, read on the forward strand.
CTTAAACTCCGCTGAAAGAACACTTGGGAAAAAGTAGGTGGAACCAACTACCACTTACAAGTATTCATAATTAATAAACAAATAGAGGAAACAATGCCAGACACATTAATCTCAGTAGTGGGATTTTTGTCTAAAGAACTTTTCTATCACAAGAAAACAGGTAATAAGTCACTAATACCTGATACACCTTCATGATATTGACAGTTCCTTCTCCATGCTGGCCTGGGGATCCTTGCCTCTGTAGCAGATTTCTCACTGTCTCCTCCATTCTAGAGAATAAAAATATTTATAAAAGTCAACTGCATGGAAAAAATTTAAGAGTAGCATTCAGTGTTTTTGTTCCTTACAAGAGCCTAATGCATCCATGGCTACCATGAAATTAATATTTAAAGACAATCCTAGCCTTATAATGTTCTCATGCTCCATGTTATGAATAACACATTAAGGACACTCTTTTATCTTTTGCATATGCACAGTAATTAGTTGTATTGTTAAAATCCTACCGGAGCTCCGTTACAAAAACTAAAACCAAATGTGTGCAAAAGACATGACCTTGTTAACAGTGTAAACAACACCACGATAAGATTATTGCCATTTAGGAACAGTCAGATTGAAAGCCCCACACGTAGCTGTGTTCGGAGCCAACAGTGAGCTTTGTGCAGCTCACACAGGCTGGCTGTGCATTACTGGTATTCACTCGCTGGGTTATGGGTGCAGCCGGTGCCACTGCCTTGGTTTATAGGGCCACAGCTGCTGAACACACTCACCCTTCTCTGCCCTTGCAAACAGGGGTAAAAGCAAGTGCAGGCTCCAATCTGGTACCACCGTCTCAGGACAATGCAATTAACTTCAGCTCCATCAGGGAAAGGAGGAAGGTTTGCACTTCCTATTTAGAAGGTGTTAATAGAAACTATCAAAAGTCGTCTATGATCTACACACATTCATCAAGAATGTTAAAACTGATAATAGCACTAATCTGCTCCTTCCCACAATAGGAATAAGGGAAGCCACCTAGGAAACACTGGTCCCATTCAAGGTGGATCAGAAATTAAACCCCATGGGCTTAGGAGATGTCACTGAGTGGTAAGTGACATTTCCAGCCAAAGATCCTCATACTTCCCACTCCCCATGTCCTACACAGATTCTCACCCCTGTACAGACTCTCCTTCAGCTGTGTAGCAACAGTTTTTCTCTCTCCCTTTCATATTTTCTGGTCTCTTCCTTTTAAGCAGTCTTCACTGCTTATCCTTGAGATAGCTGGCAAAACAGCCCAGATGGAATAGGGGCTGGAGAAGGGAAAACTGTTGTGGCACAGGAATAAGGGTGATAGAAAAGCAGGAGAGAGAAAGGAATACCTTAAATCATACTGCCAGATACACTGTATATTAAAACAGTGACCTTGAAGAACGTGCCAGTATTCCTGGGCATATCAGACCAGGAACTGCCTGCTGTTGTTTATTTCTACTGTGTTTAGAGAAACATGACTTTTGTGTAGTATTCTTTCCAAATGAAATTGAGCAGAGGATTTATTCACAGCATATCTTTTTTATATTTGTTTATTTCTAAGGTAACAACCCAGCGAGACAGAAAATATTAGCTAACTGCTCTGGCCAAAGGCCAATAGCATTATCTTTTATACGAGCCTCGTAGTCTTTCTGTTCTTTCAGACTTATCAGAATGAATGGCATTGGCTAGTTTAGCAACAATGTGATGTTATTGCACGTTTTCTCCTTTCAAGTCAGCCCACTACTCTACTTTTCAAGAAGCTGACACTAAGTGTTCATTGTACGCAGATGAACACTGACATCCTACTTATTCCTGTGATGTTTTTTTGTCATTGATGTGCAGACTTCTACACTGCCAGAATGCCCACAGAATAGTTTGACCATCTGTTGACCAAATGTGCATAAAACCAAGCCAGCTCTAATCTCTAGTGCAGACAGTGGTGCAGTTTTTCAGTTGCAGATTGGAACCATTTCTGCTCAAAGGCTGACCTTAATCAGATGCCTTTTACATGAAAGAACAAATCATTTTGGCTCACACCATAAATTCCTGTGCAGTCTTCACTGAAAGATTTAATTTCTTAACATGCCTACCATTTCATTTTTAAATTAATGGTGTAATTTAATAATTAAATTCTTCATTATTGTGTTTATCTATGCAAATGCAGTTCCAGCTCTAATCCTTCACAACATTCTTCCAAATTAATAAACAAACAAAAATGGGAGAAAGAATAGATTCAACCAGCACTAAATCACAGTTTTTCTATTTAGACCTAAGAGTATTAATGAAAATAAAGTCTAGTTGCACATTACTATGAGCACTTAAACCAGCTCAGGAAAATGATGAATTCTTTAATTCAATAGGTCCTTTAATCTTCAAATTAATCTTCAAATTCAGATGATCTATTTTGGACCACAGGCCTGTCTTGTTGAACAGCCTTACAGCAACAGGCAAGCACACAGCTTCTTGTGGCAATCAGAAACACCTCCCATCAGCACCCAGATTTCTAAGCAATAAAGTAACCTTTGCCATATGAACAAGAGCTCAGTTAAAGACAGTTGTGACTTCTGTGGTTTTGCTGTTTGCAGCTACTATGAAAGTCTTTAAGAGCTGACAGCTACTAAGTTGAACCACAGACACAACAGACTGTGTGGCCACATCACTATCAACCCAGCCCTGGGACGATCTTACAAACTTTGGGTACCTGTGGAATATCTGAAAAAGAAGAGAAAGCCAGGTTCTAACAAACAGGGAGGTGAATTATGCTTACAGACCAAATCACTGCAAAGCTCTGATGGTCAGTGCTCTTGCAGAGTGTAAGCTGCTGCTTCTTCACTCTCATCCCAATAGTCCAATTTTAGGAAGCACCAAATATGATACAGAAGGATAACCGGGACTTGTTTCTTATGAATGAGAGTTTTTGATGCATGAATTAGTGGCACTTTAACTGAAAAGCAATCTATAATACTCTCCACAGTGACAGAACATGCCAGAGCAATTTACTACAAATCCTATGTAAAGAATGCACAAATAATGCAGTCTCTATAAATTTAGCTTGAGATCCCATATTTTGCTCCCTAAGCAAGGCCACCAAAGGGTGTGCAAATTTTGGAAGTGAGGCAGAAAAATTATGAGCTTTATGAAAGGCTATTTCTACACATTGACCTATATTTTTCCCCCTTCTGGTTACCACAAAAGGTTATCTGCTCTTGGTCTTGATTCTAATATCCCAGCTGGACCCAATCCAACATCCAGCACTTTCAGATTACATTTAGGATAGTTATCCCCACACGTGTATTCTGCTTTCTTGCTGGACTGTTTTGCCAAGGATTCTCTGTATTTTATGTAACTACCAAGCTGTTAAAATCTGAAAAATCAGTCTCTAAAGCTCATCACTTCTGCATCTACATTCTTCAAGCACTATTTAAGAACATTTATTTTCCCTTTTCTTTTGTATTTTATTTACTGTCTATTCATCCGAAATATTCCACATAGTGCCATTAAATTTTCTGTCACATCTGTCATTTTAATGGAAAATTGTCTCTTTCTTAAAATTCAAGTGTTCCTTTCAACTTCTATTTTTAAAAAAATCTAGGGTTTTTTTTTTTAGGGGAAAAATACATGAAAACCATGTCTGACATAGGCTCCTTAAGTTTCCTGACAAAATGCCAGTTTAGTGTAGGGGAACAAATCTCCACCAGTCCTCACCTAAGGATAAATTTCTCAAAGCACAAAACAGAAGAAGAAATGAGGCATTCAGAAATCCGAATCTGTTCTTGAAATGTAAGAATTTAAGTAACATAAAATATTAACGCAACAGTGGAAAGCACTGTCAAGATTCCATCTAGAAGATATTTACAATTACAATCACAAGTGTTCAGGAGTGGCTCATTCAGAGGGGATTCCACAAAAAGGATTGCTCTGAAGCTGTTGAAATGACAGTCTGTGCCAGGAGAAGAGACTAAACGACTTGTTAAACTTAAGAAACCAACTATAACTTACAAAAAAGAATCAGTGAGAAAAAGTAAAGTGTGAAAGAAAACTACATCAACCTAAGGCAATTGACTGACAAAACAAGTTGGGAATTTAGTTGTTAGAAATACTTTTAGGCTGGAATTAGGATGTTTTTACCATTGAAAAAGTGAGCCTCTGAACCAGCCTGCCAGGTAGAGTAACACGATGAGAAATACAAACAGTTTTAGGCCACAATTGATTCATTTACGAAATTAATTACATATCACAGTCAAGAGTTGAGGACTTGAATTTATGATCCCCAGGTTCTTGCTGCTATTCCTCCTGAACCAAAATCATTCCTACACTTAAAATATGCAATTTGTCCTGTGCTGTTGAGAGAATACCAATAAAATTAATCCAATTGCAACAGACAGTTATTTATTTTGCTTTGTTTCTGAGTGTGTTTCTGGGCAAGGGGCAGAGAGGAACCTACGGAAAGGAGGAAACATTCTCTGCTCAGGGAGCAGCCCACAGCACACAGATGCTCACGTGTCCAAGGTTGCAGGAGGAAGCTTCCTCTGTATTTCTGCTGGAGACTTGCTTTTCACTCTTCTCAGAGTGGTGTTTCTGACAGCTCTGCTGCCGCCCTCTCCTGCCTGGCCCTGCTGGTGCAACTCCCAGCAAGTACCAGAGCACGGTTTCAACCAGGCCACGCCGGGCAGGCCCTGCTGAGGTTGATGCGTCAGTACTGGGCAATTAAGCTCCTAAATTTCCTCTCAGTTTTCTCAGGACCATCACTTTCACAGGCAGGCACGCCCTTTGTGCCATCCTGCATCAGTCGTGGTCAGAAAATGTGATTTGTGCCTCTCCCAGTTCTGCCATAAATAAATAGTCTCTCTGACCCCTGCTCTGCTCAGCCATGTCCCACACAGCCCTTTCTGCAGTTCTCCCTCCAAGGGACAGGCAGCACGTAGCTGTTCCAGCACTAGAAGGTAGATGACAGCTTCAACCCCTTCCCCCTTGACCTACTTCCCTCAGGATTTCCACAGGCTGGCAGCTACCTTTTGCTAGGTGCTATCACCTTCCCTTCTCATCATCCTCAAGCTGATGTGACACTACTTGGTGGTTATTTCAAATGTATGCCACAAAAATTCCTTCAGCTTGATACTGACTTAGTCTTACAGAGCTGTGTCCAAAGGTTTCTACAGAATCCTACTGCAGAAGTTCTGTTTTATATTTCAGCTTTTTCTTTCTCATATCATGCACCAGGTGCAGGATTCTTTTCAGTCTTAGAGAAAAATATCAATAACAGATCTTTCTCTATCTTCAGCTTAAGTTATTACTTCAGTGTAGTTAAAATTCTCAGGTGGATATTTTCTTCCAGCTCTTATCTGTGCAAGAGTGAAGCTTCCTGTTTTTCTCCTACTTGAGTCTCCTGACTGCTCCTTTAAATTATAGATTTCCTGGAGATGTGGTCTGGGTTTTAGCTCCTTGAGCTGTCTCAGCCCTTTCTACCACCAGATCACAGATGAAGGAACAGGTTTCTGTGTGGTTTTTCAGCTCTTTTAGCTCCTGTTCTCCTGTAAACCAGCTGATATCTTCACCAGCTGACTTTGGTTGTGTCTGTGGAGACTGCAATCTGTCTGGCCTTGTGGCAGAACTCTGTGCCTCTGCCCAAGCTTCCCAGCTCTTTCTCTCCAATCTCATAATCCAACCACATGAAGAGCTTCTCTCTGACTCAGATCCCAACCTCAGATCTGTTTCCCTATTTGTTCACAATTTTGAACTTCAGGTTTGGGGTTACCTGCATTTCACTTCCCTCACCACTCTGTTCAAAGCTCTGCAATGGATCAGGTTGAACAGGGAAAATATCAAAGCGGCTTTACAAGATGTAACAGGAAAAAAAGAGCTCATCAACAGCAGTTCCTGTTCACTGCATCCTTGCAGGAGCGTCTTTCCCTCTACCTGGTTTCAATTAAATTATTGGCTGTCTGAGCTGCAGACGCTGCTCACTCCCCTCTGTCTCCAGGGCTTCCCATCAGGAACAGACATGGCTGCGTGCTCTCCTCAGCTCTCCCCCTGATCTGCAGGTTCACCTCCAGACTGTGCAGTGTCCTGCCAGCCACACCAAGAGCCTCGACACCCTCAGTGAGCCATGCTGGTCCCCAGGATGAAGTGGCCTCTCCTTCCCAGGGCTGTGTCCCAGCCTGCTGTCCCCAGTGCCACTCCTGAGGAGCCCCTGCACAGCCAGCTGTGAGCCCATGGCTTCAAGGGCGGGGACCAGGAGACAAACACAACCTTCGACAAAGAATTTAGATATTGGAAATGGATTAAAAAGTGAGAGAGAAGTGAAAATGGGTATGTGATAAAAGAGAACTGACAGATGGGAAATGCTGGGGCTTTAAACCCCAAGGGGTTTTCAGTTCTGCTTAGGATACAGCATTGGTACAAGCTTTATAGCAGTGAGCTGGGTGAAGCAGAATGCTCAATATCCCCCTTTAATATTTCAGTTGGAAAATAAAGTAATAACATCCTTCATAATAGCAGCAGAGGGATGCACATATAATGTATAATTTATATTTATTCTTTCTGTTCATCAGCACAGGTGCTTATCAATCCAGAAATATCCAGGCAAATCCTTCTCCTGCAGCACGATCACCGCCCTTTTCCCACCACAGGCCCTGGGCAGTTCAGCCCTGTGGCATTTGCTGCTGGCAAATCCAAACTGCTCAAGCCATGCTCTTTTCACATATTCACACAAACCCCTCTTTCCAAAACACACTCAAAGCATCCTTGACCTGTTGGCCAAAGGGCCAACATCATCTCTGAGGATGAGGAGTATCACAAGTATCTTGTGCATGCTGAAGGCAATGACTGCATGGCCAAGCTGGAATGAAGGAGCCCTCAAGCTCCAGCCACACAAGCAGAGGAGGATGCTTCCCCAAAGTGGACAACCTAACCAGCTTCTCTGTCCCCTAGACCGTACCACCACTCCAAATTACACAGAGCTGAAAGACTGAGCGCAACTTTTACTCTGCCGAACCACTGACCATTGATCCCAGTGGAAATTTTCAAGGTATCCTTAAAATAATGTGAGTGCCTTGAGCACCAGATGAAGGTAATATTTTGAAAGACCTCAGCGTTGGCACATCTCTGCCCCCACACAAGACTGAATTCTGTTACCACGCAATGGCAGGCCTGACATTTCTCTGAAACTGCTCTACCTACCATCTGAGCCAGGAAATGTTGGAAGTGTTTCCATTGTCTCTCTCAGTCATATGGATTTCACTCATCAAACTTCTATCTACAGCAAAAAGCTTCTGAACGGCAATAGAAAGCAGTGGAAATGTTTATTTCTGTGTTGACAGATAGACAAATGCCATATGGACTGCATGGGTGTCTTCCATCACCAGCCCTGTATATGATTTTGTAAGTTACAGGCATGGAGGAACAAAATTCAGACCAAGACTAAGCCTTGCAGAAAAACTGCTCACCAGCAATTGAAAGCATTTTTCACCTGGAAGGGCTGTCCCTCCTACAATTCCCCAGTAACATATTTGGGACCTTAGGACAGGAAATATTTTCATTAACTATAAGTGGATAGAACCAGGCACACACAGAAAGTTAATTATTGTGTCATCTTAAACATATGCTCATAAGTTCAAACTAAATTCATGCTGGAGGCACCAGAAATAGTCACAACTAAAAGCTTCAGAAAAAATTACAGGCAACTATGCAAACAGACTGAAAATATTTCCAATTTCAAATAATGGTGGGAGTTTACTCTTTTTCTTCTTTTCTACATTTTTAAACAAATATTTGTTTTTCCATATTAGCAAATGTTTAGCTGGATGGAAAGATATATCTACCAGTTCCACCTAATACACATATTTCATTTTGCATATCAGGACCTTCATACAGACCAGCCACTATTGTTTTAAGTTACTTACAGATTTGTACAGCCACTCAAAAATAAAAAGCTCTTTTTCAGTTCTGAGTCACAGCTTCATGGTGGTACCAAGATCACCCTCACACAGTTGCATAAATTTCTGCATTATGTCACAATGTTATTTGTGAATTTAAGGACTTTGAAAAACGAACTACTAATGGAGACTGGGACCACCTCACATGACAAACCCTCCGTACTACACTCTCCAAATTACTAACTTACGGAATGAAAAATATATCACTAAAATGCTTCCAACACATTTTGCCTCAAAGTAGATCGAAAGTGACTGTCAGGACAGTGAATGTCAAGTATTTTCTCCTGAGCATAAGGAATGCCTTCTTCCAGGTGGTTTTCCTGCAGCACTGTGTGGAACAACACAGGTTCCTATTCTAAAGGTGCCCAGCTCAAAGGGAGTTTATCCTTCTGCAGGACAGATTCAGTAAACAGCAATATAGATCTACTACTAAAGAAACCTCAGATGTATAAATAATTACTCTTGCAGTCTAATTTTCAGGTGGTTAGAAAACACCCACAAGAGCAGGTCATGTCAGAGATGTCAGAACGAAAGCTTTGTGGCTTTAGATTTCCAAATCACAGCAGCAGAGCAAAATGGCCTAAACAAGTAATATATGGTCAGAATAATGGTCTCCAAGGGCTTAATTACCTGTGCCATTAGGTAGTGGTAGCCTCTCTAAAATTATATTGACAGCTTTTCTACAACCAAGCAGCTGATAATGAGGCAATAAAAATACATGACAGTGCACACAGAAGAGTGCTGCAGTAGTGTCATAAACAGCACCATAGGCTTTGATACCAACAAAAAAGAGTTGCACGGAACTAATTGTGAACTGGTCACAAAAAAATCAAGGACACATATTTTGTCATTAATAACTTTTCATATTCTCCCTTTCTGTATGTGTGCAAGACTACCAAAAGCAAAAAAAAAGATAAGAAAAAGAAGGGGGAAAAAAATATCAAGGTGCAAATGAAATGCAAGAGGAAAAAAGTTACAGCTGCATTAAAAATAAAACTAAACAAAAACAAAAATAAAACAAAAGAAAAAACAAAGGAACAGTTTCATGCCTCTAAGTTAAGTGCCATAAAGCACTTCATCATCTTGCCAAACACAGTTTTCTGTCACAGCTATTATCCATTGTATGATGTAACAAAAGGAGTACACAGCTTCAAAATGCCAAATTTGACACTACTGAGGCCCTTCTCTTTAAATTGGATTATCCTAGAGACAAACAGAATAAATGCAGGGGAACGTTTCTCTATGTAGGATTTGCACTGAAATAAACAGAAATATTTGCTGCATGGATGTGCTTCCACTACTGCCTGCTCCCATTTGAGGAGAGAAAGGAGAGAATTGAGACGAAGAGAACAATACAAGATATGAGGATCAGATATAAAGACAACATAGCGTAAGAGATGTAAGAGAACTTTGAGAACAACAACAAAAAAAAAGACATGAACAATTTAACCAAGAGGTAAGAAGACAAAAAAAGAAAAGCAACAAAAAGGTTAAATGTAAAGAGAAGAGAAGAGAAGAGAAGAGAAGAGAAGAGAAGAGAAGAGAAGAGAAGAGAAGAGAAGAGAAGAGAAGAGAAGAGAAGAGAAGAGAAGAGAAGAGAAGATAAGAGAAGAGAAGAGAAGAGAAGAGAAGAGAAGAGAAAGGATGGTCTAGATATCTCTAAGGTGCAAATGTTTAACCATTTGTACTGTATTGGAATTCCTTTTGTGAAACAGGAGAGCTATTAGCTGATCTTCCAACAGATCACTTAAGAAGGGCTTAGAGAAGGATTTTCAGTCTAACTACATCCCTAAGTGGAGAATCACATCACTCCCTCCTCCCCGTTCAAGCACTCATTCTTTAATCATTTGTCTCCAGCGCAGCACGGGATCCATTTCCAAACAGCTCTGCAGGATTTCAGCCACACGGCTCCCATTGCGTTTAATGGGAATCCTGTGGGCACAGCTCTGTTTGAAGCTTTCGGAATATACTCCAAAAATCTCTAAATAATGCACTCGTTGAACATTACCCTGTTTACTTCTCATAGGACACGACGATAATGAAACAAAGGTTAGGTCATTTATAAAAGTAGTATTTATTGCAAAGCTCATTAGTGTTTCCTATAGGGATTTTTTTTCCTCTGTGAAAGTATTTAGCGTAACTATTTAGGATTTATTTTTCCATATATCTAAAGCAGAGAACAAAATCAACTCAAACCTCATTTGCTTCAGAAAGGAAGATCCAGCAGTTAATAGATCAGCCTAAGCTTCACGAAGCCTCTCTTCAAGACTCCCCACAGTTACAGGATACCTTTGTGGCTTTGTTTCAGATTTTTACTCTGAAAATGTACTTAATAGTGTCTATTTTATAACAGCTTTATGATTTTTATAAATACCAGTGAAGCACTAATCAAAGATTCATCAGACACAGAAAAAAAGCCTCAATACCAGCTCCCTCTCTCCCTTCAAGAGGAAGACTGTTTCCACAATCAGGTCTGACGTAACTTGAAAGCTTTGAGAAATGCATATCTTTGTCATCCAGCTCTATTAAGACAAGAGCTTCATTTCTGTGCTTTTACCTTTCACAAGCAGCATTCAGAACAGATCCACGAAGATACAACTTTAACCAACCTTCATGCACCCAAACAGTAAATCATATTCCATACTCCCTTGGAATAAAAACCATACTTGGGCACAGAGAAAGTTTCAGGGATTTCCATTTCAGGAAACAGATCCTCAGTCTTTTGAACATGTGCTAAGTGGAACAGCACTGCTGCAGAGAAAAGGCTGATACATTCACTAGGCAAAAGTTTAACCAAGAAACAGCAAACTGAGCATATTTAACACACATTTCTAGCTTCAGAAATTAACATTAGATGTAATACTATCATCACTAGTTTACTTCAAACTGTCACCTTACCCATGCAATTTGTGCTACCGTGAAAATATAAGATCACCTCAGGAATAAACACATTTATGCTAAGATACCTGAAAATCTGGCTCAGCAAATAAAATTCTTCTGTTGTGAACATAGCACTTTTTCCCCGGACTTACAGAACAGATACTGGATATGGCAGTCTACTATGAAAACTTCAAGAAATATCTGTAAGACACAAAGCTCAGCATTTTGCAAGATTCTGAGTTTATGTCAGTGGAATTCAGAAAAATTAGATGATTCTAGAAACTACTGTGTCTACCAGTTTCACACTGTACCAACATGAATTATTGCAAAATTGCCTAACTTTGAGCACAAGTCATTCCATTGAACTTAACATTTCATTTCATAGAGTTGGGGCCTTTGTGACTTAAGTGAACAGACAGCATGTATTTTAGCTAATCTGGTGGAAACAAAGCCTCACAAGCCTGCCTTGCTAAGAAATAATTTAGTGGTTCTCCTGAGGGACTTTTTTTCCCCCTCTAAGCAAGAATGAACACAAAGAAAAAGATCCCTTTGAATCCTTAATTAAATATTTTTAAAAGCTGAAAGAAAACAATCATTATCTTATAATACACCATTACAATGCTGGAGACTGATTCCTGGCAAACCAATTTAGATATCCGTGTCCAGGAGGGGAAAAGGGCAGTAACAACAAAAGAAGTCGGAGTGATACAGGAAAGAGAGGCTGGGCTGGACACGTTGGGAATGAATGTTAAGCACTGAACAGTAGCATCTCCCAGTGCCAAAGCTTTAATATTCTTCAGAAAGGAAGGACCATTTACCTTCATCAGGAGCAAAAACACTACATAGGGCAGGACCTCCTGTGCATGACAGGGAATTCCCATAATGTGAGAAGAAGGTTTGTCCGGTCCTTTTATATCCATAGCTGGGCAGGAGGAAAAGCTGGACTCTCAGGCAGTTACACAAAAGCAATACAGCCTGTGGGCACAGGAGACATCTCAGGCTCCTGCTCGCTCCATTAATTTAAGCTCTCTTTTATGACACAATTATAATAATTCACTCAGGTTTCAGTGTCCTGTAGTTATAAGGAAAAAAGGTTTTTATTGCAGATGTGACCTGGAGAGGCCAAGGTGGGCAGAGAGGGCAGGGTGGGCTCTGCCAAACAGAAACCAAGGTGGGCCAGACCTCCTTAGGGGGCTGCACTCTGGAAAACACAGATCTTGCCACCCTACATGGCTTTAGATAAATGTCAGCAACAAGGAGGCAAAGGGAAGAATAAAGCAAGTGGGCAAAAGTCACATTCCTCCTAAAAAGTCACATCCAGAGCAGTGGTTGTGGCGTGGGTCTCTCTGCTGGTTGCCTTCACAGCAGACACAATCCTACCCAACACAAAGAAAGCAGAGTCATCTTGTAGAACATCCAGTGCTGGCTTTGAGTGTAAAGTTAAACTAAAATGAAACCGAATTACCTTAGATCACCCACGTTCACTTTATTTTTAAAATAACTGCTATAATAACAACTTGTAAATTATCCATATTTATCTGTTTTATTAGTGTGCTCTAAACAGCATTTTTATTTCAAGATTCTTATAAAATAAAGATGCTGACAGATTTTTTATTAGCACAATCTTAGCCCAGTATTTTTATACCTTTGTTAAGCTCATTGTTAATGATTCACTTCAAAGTAATTTCAGGATACTACAATGAAGTGTAATAGATTTCCTTAATCTTCATGATCTCAAACCCTAACTCATTGCTGAAGCCACTAAACACATAGCATGTTCTGAGAAATTGCTTGGCTTGCAAATTGCATAAACTAAACCTGCTGAAAAAATAAACTTACTGTTTGGAAATGTAAAAATTATAAATCCAACAATATTTGGAATTGCTGAAGGAATGTGGCAACTCATTTTACATTAAAGGCCACATTCTTCTTCATACAGGTTTTTTTGTTTTGATATTTACACTGATGCATCTCCAAATGAAAAACAATCTTATGGGAGGAAGAGAGACAAATCCTTAACTGGTGGGGTGATCATTTTCACTGTTTGACTCCTAACACTGTTTGCTAAAGGCAAATCTTTTAGAATTTGAGCAAATATATCTTGATTTTAACAGATTATATCCACACTTCTTTGAACGAGTGGAAAGCTTCTGGATTTTTAATTCATTTGGGAACAAGTCTTTCAGTCTACCACTGATGAAAAATTGAAGTGATAGAAAAAAGCTATTGTTAGCTTAAAATGTGAGCAATCAACTCATTTTACTATTGAGTATTATTAATTATTTATCAGAGGCTGCTGTTGTCAAAAGAGTTGTTTCAAGCACCTGCTTACAAATACTATCAAGACACATATAAACTGGAGGAATTTAAGTGTTAGCATTAAGGGCTGAGAAGATTGTGTATTAACAGTAATCTGAAGGAAAAACGTACCTCCAGCACAAACATGCCTTTAATAAACAAGTTTTCAACTGTGAATATAAAAATCCCATTTTCCTGTATTCTGTAGAATACCTGACAGTACTAAAACGTTAATGTTGGACAACCAAAAAAAAAAAAAAAAAGACATCCAAAATCATTTGGCACTTCCTACACTCTTATGTTTTGTCCTAAAAGTTTTCTCATTTTTGGTAAAGATAAAAGGCACAGGAAAAGTGGATAACTTGCCTAGAGTCAGTCAGTCAGAAGGGTTCAAACTTCCTTTCAGATTTCAGTGAAAGCAATACCTGGATGGGTTCACAATTTAGTCAGAACAAAACCCAGCATCCCAGCTTAGGCCTTCGATACCAAACCACATCAAGTATACTTTTCCTCCTACATTCTTTAATAATGTAAAGGCATTGTTTTAAATCTTAGTCTTTTATTAGACACAATACAAACTCTCTGGTTTGGTTTAAGCTTTGCTCTGTAATCCCAATATTTAAAATACAATTATTCTCCAATAAACTAATACAGAATCACTGACTATGATTGTTTGGGGGAAAAATAGTATAATCTGCTTCTGAACTGGGCTTTGAAAATTTATAATCAGTGTAGATCTAAGATAATGAATATTTTATGATGTAATATTGTACTGGCTTGAAAATACTTGCATTTTATATAGGTGAAAAAAAATTCACTTTTTAACAATCATAAATATATTTAATTTGGCAGTAGAAATGAACAGGTTACCTTCAGAGTCCAAACATACATATGGGAATCCATATATAAAACCTTTTTGGAAAAAATATTATTTCCCTTTCCATATGAATGTCTAGTAATATATAAATGTGAAAGTATTATAAATGTGCAAGTCTGATTTTGAAGAAAAATATTCTTAAAATTGCAATATATTCAAGTTATTGAAGCTGAACTTAAACTTTGCTAGAAGACAGCCAGTTCCAACTGTTAATTATTTTTAAAATACCATGGGAAAAATTTATCGATGTCTATTTTTTCACTCATGTTTACTTTGGGATGAAAAATTTTGCTTGAAGTTTTCAAGCCATGCAGACTGCACAGATTATACTGAATTACAACACTCATGCTTTATTAAAACTCAGAAGTATATATACTAATGAATGTCATCTCATATAAAATTTATACATTTCTGCCCACACATTGCATAAAATTGAGATAAAATGCCAAATATATAAACGAGTGATAGCTAAAGTTTTATGAACTATAAACACAAGGTCAGTAGTGCTTCACTTCTGCAAGATAAATTTGACATTTGGACAGCACTGTGAATCACAACCAGAACTGCAATGGCCAGGGAATACAGACTGCCTATTAAAAAAAATAAACAAAAAATACAGCAAATCACTCTTGCATGGACTTCTCAAAACGCTGTACCACCAGAAGCTAATGCTTCTTTCAGCTCCTGCTGAAAATGTTCCATCCTCCAAAGAATCATGAAATCCTCCTCTGAGTCAAGGTCTTTCAATAGGATTTTCAATCCCATTTGTATACAGACTTTTTGTATGACCTGGTAATACGAATAAGTAAGAATTCACCCAGTGGTGTCCAATTTTGTCACGTTTCTTTTTTTCAGCAGGTATCTGTGCTCTACACCATAAGATGACATGCCTTCCCGTGGCAATTTAAAATAATTCTGCCATCCATGGCATGTATCAATACTGACAAGAAAACATGCTCAGAAAAAAATGCACTTTAAAAGAAAATTGATTTAATTCCACTAAATATATTTAATTTCTTGTTTGACTTTTTTTGGTGAGAATGTTTGCATTTAGGTCTTTGTATTTCATCATGTAACAAGAATAACAGACAGAGAAAGCCACTCATTATTGTTTTTAAAATAATTGCTTAATTCAGGTTACCTCCTAGAACACAAGTCTTAGCAAACCTCAGATCAGGTCCTCAACGTTCTTCAAAGGGAAAAAATTCAAAGATAGATCTGGATGATTGAATGGGTCCAGTCTGGTGGCATTTGAGCAGAGTTAGGAAATGGTGGGTTGTGCTTTCATTTTGTTTTGTTTTTTTAAAGAAGAATCTTTTCACTTTACCTTTGCTACTAATGAGTTTCATTGTCATTTTGATTGAATGTTATTTACACCACTACAAGTGCACATTACCAGTGTGGCTCCAGGGTTTCCTCCTCGGTGCCCTTTTTTTAAATCTCTGCAGAAACTCAGACCCTCTTCTAGATTATGTCCAGTGCTGATGCTGCCACAGACATGATAGGCAGATTTAATTTACTCAAATCCAGAGCTAGCCCAAATTTTGCATGAACTTAATATCCAATTAAAGGAAAAAAAATAGCGAAGAAGAAGAAATTCCCATTAAGATAATATCAAAAATTCTGCTGGACAGGTTCCCCTAACTATTTTGGCTGCTTTTATTTCAACAGTTAAGAAAATGGTATCTCAGAGAATTAGCATTACTTTTACAAGAACTTATGGCTGCACTTTCTTTTTATCTGAGTTGCTAACAGCATATTCACCACTATAAAAAGCAAGATTGGGGATCTTAATGCCATGTTTTTCTAACTTTAGAAGCAGATAATGCATGTGTATGTTACTTAGGAACATGTAATAAAAATCTATTACTAAAATTCAATAACATATATTCTCCAGGAAATGCTCTGATGGCCTATTCTGCATTATCCTAAAGTTTTACTTTGCTTATCACTGTATTATTATGGGTCCAGTTCAACAACCAGTGGAGCACAGATTTTCAAAGTTTACATTCACACCAATTCAATCAACAACTCACACCAGTTTAACAGCAATTTACAACTTTTTAAACAGAGAGCCTTCTTTTACCACTGCCTTGGTTTTTTCCATGCGTTCCATTTGGAACAGAAATGTGCAGATATTACCCATAAAGGACCACTATAGAAGTGATGACAAATACAAAAATGCACTAGGAGGATGATACCTTTCATTCTCTGTTTAGCTTTCATTTTTATAAGCAAATATTGGTTTATTGAAGGGCAAGAAAAAGAAAATTACTAAAAACGTTTAGGAAAGGCAAGAGATAAAAACTGCCCAATTTTGGTCCATCTCCACTCTGCAGTCACAAGTTGCTACACAACCTTCCCCAGGCCCACTGTACACAAACACCCTCAGAAAAGGATAAATGGGATCTGGAATTAAGTGGATATTGTCAAAAAATATGATAAAAGATGACATAAGCACTCCAGAAATATTTCCAATATCACTAATTTTCCAAAACTCACAATTAACAGAAACATAACATCTACAAACTGCAAGGAGTTTTAAAATTACTGAAACCTTTCGTATCTACCTTCCTTGTGGGGAATATAATCAAATAAATTTGCTTGTAATTACATAGGGCTTATATTCAATTTAATTCAATTATTTGGAACGTGTGCACACTGAAGGACAGCCTCATTAAGATGGCTCAGCAGTTTGTTTTCAAATGGGACCAGTAAGTCAACATTTATGATGAGCCATCACAAAGGCTGCCCATCCACTCTAATGGTTCAGAATAATCAGTTATTACAGCCAATTCAAAATGCTGCAGAACAGTGACTAAAACTGCTCTGAATTGTATGTCAGGAAGATCTGATCTTCCAAGGAAGATAAAGACACTGCTGGAATTTTTGTTTCCTTTCCCGCCTCCTACTTGTCATTCAGAATGGAACATTAGCTTGTGGGGATGCTATCCCCACTGTTTTCCTCAAAGAAAATGAACTTTAAGTTCTCTGGATTGCTACAAGAAGCAGAGTACTGCAGTAAAGAAGAAAAAGATGTTCTGACCTCAACATTAACAGGTTGTCTTTGGTTTACTGCCTATCTGCAATACATTAAGCAGCAATGTCTTTCTATTTTGCCCTAAGCAAGAGCACAATCAAATGTTGTTCAAAACAAAATTCTTCATGCATGTTTGTTCTATTTTTCCTCTTTTCCTCTTTCATGTATTCCTCTCCCCATCTTAAACACTCTATTTCTCTCTTTTGGTAATTCATGTAACACAGGAGCAAAATGCTACAGAATAAACAGCAAGTGTTTGTGACACATGAATGTGATTAAGGTAAAATTTTCAGCACTTAAAGAGATTTTTTCTTTTAATCTTGGTACCTGAAGAGGCAAAATATGCTTCTTTTTCCACTACCAGCAAAATTTTTGTAACATCACAGTCATTATTGCATTAAATCTGCTGGTTCGATGACAACAATTGTAATAATACCCGAGGCAAGAACAGGAGCCCATTGTACAAATGGACGTCTGTGAGGTCAGACACAGCTAAATCCAGGGGTTCAGTGGCAGGTCAGTACAGAGCTCTTTCCAGACCAAGGAAACAATTGGAAAAGAAATCAGCAATATTTGAAACCCTTGTTTTAAATCCTTATTTAAAACATAACGTCAGTAACCACAGCTTTTTAACAGGGTCCCTCTCTCAGAAGTATCACCAACAGCACTGCCCATATATTGTGCCTCCCTAAATTAGTCAGAACAGACACTTCCCAAAAAAGTATTCACATATTCATCCATAAGGAAATTTCACATCAAACAAACAAACAAACAAACAAACCCCCCAGTTATTTTATTTTCAGACTAATATTCAAGTAGCAGTAAGACAAAACTATCACAGAATACTCCACTCTTATTAGCTGGTCACCAGCTCCTCCAAATCATCAACATCCCTGTGCTGTATAACCCAGCTCCTAGATCTCAATTTGGCCAGCTCTTTTCTGGAAGTTCTCAGCTTATTTTCCTACCCTCAATTTTCACTTGTTATTAGTTGAGTCATTGGCTGGGAGCCATTACTTAAGTTCTATTTTTGCCATTTCCTGCAAAAGTGCCAGGGAGGTAACATAGTTTCCACAAGTGTGACTGCCCTGCATGGAAAAGACACTGAGAGCAGGTGAGGAAACTGTGGGGGTCTGACTGGTTCAGTGGGAACCTCAACCAGATGGAGGTTGATGCTTTGAGTGTTGTAACCTTGCTACCAAGGCAAGTATCTTGCAACAGCAATAACTTCTATTTAAAAGAGGAGGAAAGTGATATGAGTTTGTCTTTCACCTTACAAGAATAAAAAAGAAAGTATTTTAGAAAGGCACAACGGTTACAGCAATTTCTCCACTGCTTATGGGCAGAAATTCAGACACTGAATCTTCCCCAATGACATGGGGAGCTATGAGGAACAGTAAAAGATCACAAGTTCAAAAAATGTTCCCAGTTTTACATTGCTGCTACACATGACTATTTTGTAATACTTTTAGAAAGCAACACACTGTAAAGTAGAAACACAACAGCTTTAATTTTGTTTGATGACGAAGCATACCCAAGTAATGTTTTTGTGAAGCTCTAACATTACCCCCAGTAACACACTGGGAGAAAATAAGGAGGTGTTAACCAAGTACTTTCCCCAAGAATACTGTAACATACGTGGTTAATAAGGTTCAGTGGTTGAGCAGAAATACTTACCTCCTCACTGCACCTATCATCTCTTGTTACTATTCATGTCATTACTTAGCTGTAGGTCACTCAAATTCATTTTCCCAGGGTAATATTATAACCTTGTAGGTATTTGAAGCAGACATAATAAAACAAAAAGGTTAATTGTGCATTCTGTCAGGACCATGTGGCATCAGGCCATGACCATCAATTGCCTGGTAAATCTTATCTCAGTTTTCTTTACTGTTTAAACTCTCCCTGGCTGAATGATAATTTTTCATTGTCTAAGCTGTCTAAAGGGTAGGTTTCAAAATAAATTTTCAGGTTCTTTTGCTCATACCTTGGTTTAACACTCTAAAAGCCCTAATTTTGGTAATGCTTTGTATACTCTTACAGATCACTCGTTTCCTAATAATTTAATACTATTTGCTCTTGTAGTTTAAATATATAATGAGACTGGTCTCCCTTAGTACATGGCTACAAGTGAATGCATAAACCATCTTAATAAGCCATAATAATATCAACTTAGAAAATTGTATTCCTTGCTATTAACAGTCATGACAGAATGAGCCTTGTACACAATATACAGAAGGCTGGAACACTGTAGCAATTTTTTTTTACTCTTTAGCCAAATTCAGCTCATACAGGAGGAAGTTCAGCCATGCCAAGGACAATTTAGAACTTCATCACTAACATCATTGTGAGTTGGACTGATAAGAGAGCTTGTGCACCTGAGACAGAGCTGAGTCTGATTTTAGAAGGGAGAAGACCAGCACTAGAGTCATCAAGGAGCAACTGATGTGGTGGGTGCACTTTGAGTACAACTATCACCTCTGTCAAAAGGTGCCTTAAACCATGGTCACAACAACCATATGATGTGGGGGGAGAGAGAGATGATGTTTACCTTTTGTGCTGAACTCTGTAGATGGAACTTATATTGAGCTACAGGTCATGGCCACTGCGAAGAACAAGAAGGGTCTCAAAATTACCCGGTCCAGGAGAGACATGAGGCAATTTTTATCCAGTGACTGCACAGTTGCATGGACCCATGCAACAGGAACTAATTCTAGAAGGACACCAGCTTTAGGGGAAAAGAGAATACTCCCATGAGGAGACCATTCATGTGCCAGTCGGGGGACACCCTCCTGAAGGACAGCAGAGCAGCCAGAGACCCTCACCCTGCGCCTCGTGCAGATACTGTGTCTTCCAGTTCTGACTCAGGTGCTGCTTCCATTGAGTGGGCAGAAGAGAGCATCCCCTACACCATCATTTCTTCTTCTTCCAACCCATTAAAAGACAAATTCTGAGCAGTTCACCTATGGTGCCATTTGCACACAGGAGCTCTATGAAGTGACACAGTGTGTCCCTCAGCTCTGGAGACTTTCTCACTCACCATGAAGACCTTTTCAACCACCCTTCAGAAGCACCCTTCTCATAGCATGAACTTGTTCTCCTAATTTTGGGGTTTTTGTTCCTTCTGCTGGTATATTTTTACATCATTTGAAATTCCTTCCCTTTTTTTTTTAAATTAAATTCCAACTATACAACAGACTTACAAAGCCCAGAGAAAGTGGAACTAATTCATGCCTGTGTTCCTTAAAGATGGCAAATGCTGTCTTACTCCATTTAATATGATACTGTGCATGCAGGAGCAGCCATGCAAAGATATTAATATTATCACTCTGTTCCAGTAATTAATAGCAACTCCCCTCACAGCTCTGATAAGCTGGGAAACACATTTCATTTCTTGTCCTTTCCTGCTCATGAAATGCTAATGGCAGAGGAAGGGGTACAGGACTCTTGCAGTGACCTTGTATTAGGGCTGCAACTCCTTTAGACTGACCCAGAGACAGCATGGAGCCATTAGGAGTTTCCAGCAGTAAATGGGATGGGACACCCACTAAAAATTTAGAGAGCATGCAGCTCAATGAGGCATTTCAGTTCTATCACAACACATTGTTAATGCCAATTATGGCATGAAAGATGCTAATGCGAGGTTATTCAGAGACCAGGCAAAAAACACTGATCAGTTCTGGAGATAAGGTTTGTCTTAGTTACCAGTTTCCACGCCCAAGTACAGATTTATTCATTGAAATTTTGCAACCTGTTTCTTTCTCTGTCACTTTCAGAGGTTCCTAGGAAAACTAGGCACAACCTTCTCCCTCCAGAAGAAGAAATAGCTAATAAAAAGGATAAAGACTCAACATTACTCTTGTAGACATATTTTCATATGTAACTTCCACAGTATTTTTTCCTCTCCTCTTACCCTTGATGGAAAAATGACACACACATCCATGTGGAGCTTGGAGAAGGGTGTGGAACAGCAAGATGGTTGTGCTAAGACACTGCTGGCTGGAGAGATACTACTGCAGTTTCATAAAGCAAAAAGAAAGTGTGTATAGAGAACAAGGTTTATCTATGACAGCAAAAGGAATAAACCTCTCTTTTGATGCTGGCAGAGTTCGTGGAAAGAAATACACTTGTCAAATGCTACATCTACACATCCCCAGAAGATAGGACATGAAATTTTGGGGTATCTTAAGAAAATTGTCACTAGCCCTGTACTCATGAAAATCACAGAAGTAAGAAAGTTCAGTACCACATGTTCAGTAGTAAAACCAAGTTAATAAAGTATAATTTTGTTTTATGTTTCCAGGGGTCTGTTACTGACAGCATCATATGAATTGATGAGCTTAAGATTAAAGTCCTCCCAGGACTGTATTTTTATGCTTTCTACAGTTTGTTTGTTTTTCAGCATGTAGATGTTGATCATCAGCACGTGACATAAAGGATGAAGGGGAAAAAAAGAATTTTAAAAGAAGAAGCAAAATAAACCTTTTAAGAAACATATTAGGATATTACCAAAGAACATACTGAGCAAAAACACATTTGACTGCCACGTGTTCTCTTAGTGTTTATTTTGCTTGTGATTTCTGCTATATGGGAGCCATCACTAGCAAATTAATCACATCAGATTTCTAAGAGGATAAAGTGTCCTCCTCCAATAAAAGCGAAGAGCAGTTCTCATTAAAAAGCAAAACAAGGCAATAGGGTTTGACTTTCTCGCTATATAACTATATTGCCATCCCATGGAACAGACCCAGTGGCAGAGGCATTGGGCCTGAATTACACTGAGCGAATCCAGGTTGCTGGAAGAGATCTTACTTCAATATCTTGGTATCATAAGGAATATGAGATCAAAAAGATGTTGAAAACCTTTTAAATGGCCAGTAATTGAGTTAAAGTAGTTCTAGTAGTTTTAATTATACCAACATTTATGTTACAAGTGTAACCAGCCAAAGAGAAGAACTTGCACAAGACAAAGAGGAAGCTCTACTGAAATCAGTGGGAAGATTTTCATAACAGAAAAAGAATGAAGAATATCAG
>WEKY01058264.1:0-121357 GCA_013390045.1 Picathartes gymnocephalus
GATGAGCAGATTATATAAAATCCACTGGTCAGACTCGGCTTTGCTGCAGTCACTCATGTCAGAGGAAATTCCCAAGTGACAGAGCTGGGAGTTGTCTGTGGATCTGAGCTACTTCTGGGATCGGTGTCTAAGTCACAATGCACTTTTTCTGAATGTGGAGTACTANACAGATGTGCTGTCACTCTTGCATGAACAGCCATTGCCACAGAGAAGTCCAGCAAAGGTGTCAGCTCTGGACTTGGAAAAGCAAGATCATGCCTAATGGTGAGGAGGGAACTGAGAAGGAGCTCAGGAGCCTATTCTGACCCAGCACAACCATTCTTATGTTTAATTCTGATGTTTTATTCAAAATTACATTCACAGTCTTTAATCAATCAAAGCCAGCCAGTCTTAAAGTAAATATTGGTCATACATGGATGTTGCTTCCTTATGTTACATATGTGCCTGCTCTGTTTTTCTCTTTTGTTTTGATCACAGACTTGAAGTGGGGTGGAGAATCCTTTTATTATATGTTTGAATAACACCTTACCAAGCCATACATTGGTCCATGCCTAGAATTTCTAGGGACTCCCTTGATATAAATAAATATGAATAATCTATGCTTCTCAAAAAGTAAGGAGGATGATCTTTTCCTTTGTTGTATTGAAAAATATTCTGCACAGCTCTTCAGAAAAAAGACCTAAATACCTTTCCTGCAAAGACTGAATAAACACTATAGATTTTCCTGCTGATTTTAAACACTATAGGAATCAAAGGTATCTGTCCCTGAATGAAGGGAAGACCACTAAACAGAACTGAAGTGAGGAAGGGAATGTGATTTTGCTAATACCCTACACACATTGGTGTCAGTCCATACCAATGTACAGATCTCTTGGCTCAAAGGCAAGAATGTTTACGTATATGAGAGTCCAGCTGAGGATGGATGTGAGTAACCCAGCAAGAGCCAAACAACACACCTGCTCTTTCCAAAGTTTGCCTCATCCATGCTCCTGTCACTCTGTTGATTTTGCAGGGTGGAAAGCTGGTTATGTGCTGTGCCTGGCAGCAGTGACAGGCAAGGATGAGGCTACCTAATGAGTCAGAAAATGCTTGCAGGAGTTAGTTCTGGCAGCCAGTCCTGCTGCAAAGTCATATTTCTTTTATGTATCTGCCATTTAAGTTGTTGGTAACCATGCAAACCATAACTTCAGCAGTCCCTAAAGAGTATTAGTTTTGTAAGTATGAGCAGTTCTTCAAGGATTTCTGAAACATACAGGAGTACCTGGAGGCTCAGGTACTTTGGCACCTTTCTCTGTGCCTGACTCCACATGTATTATGAAGCAGAACAGTATACCTTAATTAATTCTTTATTTGATGAGTGCAGGTGTAAATGTGGTGGGATGAGCCCAGCCTACAAACCAACAGTAGGGATCAGGCTTCAATCTGGAAAGGGCAGTAGAACACTTGTTCCTCCTGCCACACACTTGACAGACATCAACCTCACATCACACCCACAGCTACAACTGCCTAGCAAACTGCTTTTAGCAAATTCTTTGTAAATGTGCAAAAGTCAGAAGTACAAGGTACCACAGGAAGAGAGGTGGGATCGGGGCACTAACATTGGTTCTCCACGGTGGTTTTTCTATACAAAGATAATTTAGGGATTGCTGGAGATTTCAGGTCCAGGCTCTGCCTCAGATAAACATCTTCCTCTCCCTAGGACAGTCCCTTTGGGCTGGATGCATTATGCTGGGACTGCTGTCAGGGGTGGTCACCTTTGCTTTGGAGTGTTTGAGGGTTCTCAGCTCATCAACATTTTTGCACTCACATTGCAAGTTAAATGTTACTTTTAACTTGCCAATCAAACTGAGGTAATATATTTTGACAGAGAAGAACATGTTCTTGAGTGTTCCTTTTCAATGTAGTTGTCAGCTGCTCTTTGACCTTGGCTAAAGACGGATTTTTGCTATGTCCTATGAGATTCAAATACTGGCAGCAGTATCTTGGATAAAAAGGTACTTCTTTGGGGACATACCTTATCTTTCCCCTCCTACATGTCTCCTGAATAATTTTATTTCAGTCTGCTCTACTGTGCTGCATTTATATTAAACTAGTCCTAAAATTCAGGGTGACACCTCCTCCCCCATGATGCTTATCTGGATACAAGGGACACTTACCTGTCTGATAGTTTCAGCAGAGCTAAAGGCTCAAGTCCTCAGTGAGTGTGTTTATATGAAGGAAAGGAGATATTCTATAGGGCTGGTTTCTCAAAACTTGCAAGTGCCATCCATTTAGGGTACAGTTATTTATCTTACAGCATATGTAATGGAGTTGCACTGAAACTACATCCTAATCCCTGTGTTAAGTCTTACAAGATTTATAGATTTGGATAAACAGTGTTTGATATCCCTTTGTAGCAGATCCACAGGATATTTCATAAGAAATAACAAGTGGGCTCCTATTCCTTCTCTAGAAAACTTTGATCCATGTCATGGAGTTGGCTAGAAGTACAGAAAGCAGGAGATTTATGGATGATAAAAAGGATGACATCATGTTTCTGGACTGCTCTCCATGTCACTGCTGTCTGTGAAGAAGTGTGTTTTAGGCAGAACTGCTCTTCTGCCTATTTCAGTGCCCTTGCCTGCATCCAAGGAGGGGATGGATCATAACCAAATCCAAGCCCTGGGACACCTTATTCTCCCTGTGCACACAGCTCCTTCCTCCGTGCTGGCAGGGCTAGGCACAGGACAGCCCAGAATGGCCACTCCTCCAGCTGTAAGATGACAGTGTTTGGGAAGGGGGTCAGGTTTTAAGTGTTTGCTGAGATAGCTGTCACCCAGTACTTGCCAAGTTCTAGCAAACCTTCCTGCAGCTGGGATTTGCCTTCCAGCTTTGCTGACATGGCCAGTGACTTGAGGGTATTTGTGAACACAGTGAGCAGCACTAGGATCTTTCCAGGATTGTGCGTTTGCCTTCAGCTGGCTGAGGGGTCCAAGGTGACCAAGGTGTGAAGGAGGAGGAGGAGGCAGGAGACAGGATCTTCTGCTGCTCTTGGACCTCACAGCAAGGCTCCCACAAAGCTTTGCACACAGAATTGCCATAGCAAGGCCCCTGTCCCCAAGGGTGGCATCTGCTTAGTGGCACGCATTGCACAGGAAACGAGACCCTGTCTTGCACTGTCACTGAGCATTTAGCAATTTCTTGCTGCCAGATCTCACCATTTGCAGTAATCACTGAGAAGCAGGTAGTATTGGGCTTTTACCAGCAGCCATAGAGATTGGGGAGCACAAGTCAAGCAAGTCACTGCAGGGACCCAGTGCTTAGCCCCAGCACTACTGGTATGTAGGGGTGGGGTGTGTGTGTGGCAAGGGCCAATTTTGATCTACATAACTTTGTGTGCCAGGCTTATGACATAGGGCACTTGTTGCTTGTGCTCACAGGAAAGTCCTCCAGACTGTTGGTATTGTCAGAAAATGTAAAAATTGTCACTACGCTCAGAAACATCATGTCTGCTCTCCTGACACAGAGGGTGTTTATGGTGTCAGAAGGAGTGTCACACCTTTGGCAGCCTTGAAACCAGGGGTAGCTGGTGGTCACTAGGGGTTGGGTCTTCCAGGCTAGAGCAAAAAAAAATTGCCAGTTACCTTCCATTAACCCTCCTTTCTAAATTAATGGCCAGTTTGTGAAGACTTCTCTGAGTGTATCAATCTTTGGGAAATTATGATACTGTTAACCTGACCCTTCTATCATCTAACATTTCTCAGTGTTTTTCCTATCGTGATGGCTGCTTTAAAGTATTTGTGGTAGAAAAAAAAAATCTCACGGAGAACACATTTAGAATCTTGAATGTCATATATATTAAACTCAGACAGTGAAACCCATGGAATGCAGGGCTCTCCAAGAGAAAAATGTGGCCTGAGCTATGGAAAATGAGTTTCCTTCCAACTCTCATAAGTTCTGCAGCAACCTTTGTAAATCTGCAGACTGCTCAGTGGATGATCAGCTATCTGCAGGAAGTCCCAAAAAAGGCTTGCCATGGAAATTCCAGGCATTTCTGAGAGGACTGGATAAAAAGCATCTGTCTGAGCTAGTCCATAATCTCTTTTGATCTGTGTTCAGATATGAGGTTTTGTAGTGGTTTATGTCAATCAAGAATGAAACGATCATAAAACATGTCAGTAGATAATAGTAAATTTATTACATCAAAGTCAATAGCATATAATGATTTAACTCTGTGGAATTGCATCAGGAGCTGCCCAAATATTTTTAGCACTTATAAAGGAAACAGACTTCAGGGTGGATCCATTCTCTGCTATGTATTTATGTCAGCTTTTATGTTTTCGTGGCAAAAGTGATGAACTTTGTCTTCTTGCAGAACATTTATATCAATATGACTAGATGAGAAATCTCCAATCAGATATTGATGTATCAGTGTGACATATCAAAAATAGCACCACCATTCTGAAAAAGGACATGCAATTTCTGCCTGTCAGAGTTTTTTTTGATCACTCTGAATTGGAGCTGTTTCAGAGACAAAACAAAAGTGCCAAGCTTTCAGCAGTAAAGTCAGCACTTCTCTATCAGCATCACAGAGCTACCTTAATGGAAGGATGTCAGGTGGTGAACTGTACCATGTCTCATAGCACCTGCTCAAGGGTTTCTTCTAGAGGTGTTTCACATTATGGAGATTACTTGGTGAACCTCAGTCATCATAAATGTATCCTCTCCCAATCCCTCTCTCTGCAACGTGATCGTGCCACCTGTACAGACCTCTGCGGGAGTGGCCTTGCTCCCATTCCCACATCAGTGGCTGGCACCACTTCTTCTTCATCCCAGGATGCCTGAGCATATTGGAGTGGAAGCTGGTGTGAGAGAGGAAGATCAGGACAAAACACTTTTCATCCCACCAGTGTTGCGGCCACCCCTGTAGAGGAGGGTTTGCCCATACCGTTTCCAAGCCCCTTATTCCCTCAGAAACAGGGCTTGATGAGAGTCACCACGTCCAAATGGCATCACCTACCATGGTGTGGATGTTGGTTGTAGTTAAGTGTGAAAGAAAAGAGAACTAATCATTGTTTAAAGGCTTGGTGGTTTTGTCCCACTGAAAAACTTTGTTCACAGAAGAGAAGCTGCTCTGTGCTGTGGACAGACACAGAGCAAAACGGGCAGAGATGTTCATTGCCTGGATTTCTGGGTTCATCTCCAGGGTGGGTTATGCTTAAACAAGCCTCATGAACATTGCAGATATGTCTTGAAATAATTTCCACTGCTGCAACTTTTTTCCAAACTGTTAGCCTAGAGAAATACTTAAGAGTCAATGCTTTCAATTGTTTGTCACGGTAAATAGCTCATAACATTTCCTACAGGAGGTACAGTTTTTTCAGATTTAGTTTTACTTTTCTGTTTCTTGTAAAGATGTAATTTGTTTTTCCATTGTTTATAAGATTTCTTGTTAAGAAGGCAAAGGGTTTTATTCACACACTTGCTTATTTGAGTGAATGCCAAGGGAAGGCACAAGGAATTTACTAGCAACTGTGATGCAGTGTAATTTCAACAAGCTGAAGGTCTTTCTAACAGATAATAAAGACCTTTGAGCAGGCCAGTAAATGAAATAGACACTGGGTGCAAAGCCTCATGGTTCAGGACTTTAGGAGGAGAAGCAACTGGCACTATAGAAAGTTAATTATCTGCTTGACCCTCAAGTAACTTTCCATTTAGAAAAGGACATGCTTTTATCCATTTCTGAAGATTATATGGATTTCAAATTTTGAAATAGTGTGACGTGGGCTAAGAAACACACTTTCTGGAGAAATTTCTCTAGGCATGGTTCCTTTGGCAGCCGAATTCCTGTCTTTCATCTTCAGGAGCCTCCTTTCTATTTAGCAGCAATGCTTTCTGACAGAATGTATGTGATAAAGAGTCACACTTGGCCAGATGTGACAGAAGCACAATAGTGGTGCCGGATCCAGAGGTGCGAGTCTGATGTAGGCTTGAAGTAGAGACTGTCCTCTTTTGGCCTGACTGGAGGTGAATATTTCATCATTTGAGCAGCTGACAAAGGATGGGAGATACTGATTGAGATAGGTACATTGATCGATTGATTGATTGACTTCTCTGTCTCTCTATAGACACACAAGATATTGTTTGCAGAAAGGATTTGTAGACTTTGAAAGAGATGCCCCAGGGTATTGGACCTATTCCTGCTGCATGAAATCCTGTTCTGACTGGTGTAGGAAATGTGATGGGATGGTAACTTCAGGTTTCTGCACAGAGGAGGTCTGCCAGCACAGCCACATTTGGGGATTCTGAGGCAGGAGCACACCATGCAGCAGTAGTTTTAGGCAAGCAGTGCTTACCATGCCAGCAGAGCAGCAGAATGCCACCAAGGCAGCACAGTGCTCCATCTGGGCAGCAAGGGAGCTGTCCCAACAACTGGTAGTGTTGTACTTGCATCAGCAGCATTTGATATCCTTATAGTGGCATACATTCCCAGGACAGGTCTATTTGGAAAGGGCATTTATTTATACTGCGGAAATTATCTAGGACCCTCTGACTAAATAAGTCTTCTGAGGAGAAGTACAGAGGAAAGGATACAAGTCATGATTTACATACTGTAATGAGAATGTGGGCCATGAGAGGCAGTAGCTCTTGTTAGGGGTCAGGCTTCGTTGCCTTTGCCTCTGCTGGGTCTCATTTTTCCAGTTCCTCTGTTTCCCAGTATATCCACCATTACCAGGTGAGAAGATGTAGGCAAACTAGAAAAAACACATCTCTGAAATGAAGGATCCTAATAAATTGAAAGGGCAGCCCAAGCAGGAATGCTGATAGCAGTATCCCGTGAGCATCCGCTCTGCTGGACACTCACCAATGCTGCTGGATGTTGAGAAAATCTGCAAGGCCACCCAGTGACCACGGCTTGTGCACATGGAGACCCACTTAAAGACTAACCATGGCTGGGAGTTTCTTCCCTTATCCACACGTACAGCTCCTGCTACCTTTGACAGTGCTACAGAAATTTCAGAACTTTTCCTATGCATAATGTTCATTCTATATTTTTCCTCCTCTGCAACACTGTGGGGAATAGATTATTCCTGTTTTGGTTTTGGCTTGCTCTGAGCAAATGGAGTGTTTTTGCTTTGGAAGGAATACTGTATCTTTTGTTTTCTTTGATTGTTAACATTAGAATGAAGTCTGCAAGAAGGCTGTTTTTCATTAACCCCAGTGCTTCCTTCCTTGTCTTTTATGTCTCGTGGTGAGAGCACCAGAGCAGAGGCACGATGGAGGTGAGTTGCAGGGTTGTTTGTGAAACATGTATTGGGGATTCCTAAACACATCCAACCTTTTCCAACCATTTGCAAATGATTAGATGAAATGTAGAACATTTCCTTACAAAATAAAATAAAATTGAAATAAATCCCAGATGAGTTGTAAATTTCATTTCTATTAAAAAAAAAAAAGCCTTTGAAGAGGTATTCAGGGTTGCCTGTACTATTTGTGTCAGGCACACTTATTGCATACCCATTTGCTGCATATTGGCTACCCTAAATTTATCCATTTGATTTTCAGGTATTTGCAGCTATTGCTGGATCTCCATTATGCCACCTCTGAGATGCCCCTTTGCATCCTCCCTGACCAGCACATCATGTGCAGCTTTCTTCTCCCACCCTCCCTGTTCCTTCCAAGAATTCCTTTCAAGCAGTCTTCTGTTCTCTCCTTCAGCCAGAAACAAAGTCACAAGCTTTGGGCTTGGTTTGAAAAACTCAAGCACAGCTGCCTTGGGTGGGGTTGGAACACAGTGACCTTTACAGTGAAGTAAGAGCTGCAGTTGAGAGGTAACGTTTTTTATATTTCATCTTAATCTCCTCCCCTCCCCTCCCCCCCCTCATTTATTTATGCCTATTGAAAGCAACTGCTAAGGTAAGTGGATCAGGCTTTGCTTTAGACCTACATACTTGTCCCAAGCCTTTTTTCAGAGCTGGCTGCAGGAACTCCTGTCATTTAAGGACCATTTGTATTGACTTGGGGTTTTGTGTGGCCAGTAACCCTTTGTTTAAAAAAAAGGTATTTTCCATCCCTGGTGTGTTTTAACTGGTACAGCTTTAGAGAGCAATTGCACACATTCAGCCTTATTTTTCTGTTCTTCTTGTGTAGAATAACTACTCTGGTCAATTGATCCCCTCAGTAATCTTGCTTACCATTACTCCAATTAAATTTACTCTTTGCAAAAAAATCGTGCACAGCAGTACAAATTAGGTGTCACAAGAACTTTGTGTAATCTCACTGATTCATGAGTCCTTCTATTCAAAATATTTGTTTCATCTTGTGATCACATCTGCTGTTCCTATGGATGCACCAGATTTGGCTTGACATCACCCTAAATAACACACTTCAGTCTGTCTCCTCCATCATCTCACGCAAACAAACTCCTGGGACAGAGCAGAGATCCTTCCTCCTAGACATTAAGTATATGACTTCGTACTTTTAATTTAATTTCTACTCTTCCAGACTTCAAGGTCATCCATTTTTTTCCCAAATGACATTGCGGTCCTTGTCTCTTGGCTGTTCCTTTCTATGTTGCATTAGCAAAAATTTCATTAACACATGAAAAATTGTAACAGGTCATTCAGGTAATTTCTGAAAGTGTTGCTATGAGATCCAATATTTTCCACTAGATGAACTCCACCAATCCCTTCTATACAGTCTGCTCTCTGTTCTTAGTCTGCTCGCACTTGCAGCTATCCCCACAAGAAATGTAGTGGGAAATGTTTTACTGGAGGTCACGAGGAACAGGTCTTTTGCATTTTCTTTTTCCAGAAAGCAATTGTCTTGTACCCCAAAAATCATGCTAGCCCTACTAAATGCACTTTAAGTTTCATTGCCTTTTCTGCTTGTCACAGTGCCTTTAGTTCCTTTGGCTTCACCCTTCTCCAGTTGTAAGTTCTCTAGGGTTATGGGGGAAGGAATGTATGTGCCATCGACATTTCATGCATTATCTTCTTTCAGATTTACTTACGTCCTAGTTTTGGGCACCTGCTCTCTCCAGCTGGTGTCAACAATGACAGCTTTGTTCCCATGTTCAAGATCACCATCTTTATTAAAAACTCGGGTTGTGGCATTTGTCTAGATTACCCCTCATTTCAACTTCTCCATTTTGCCCATCAGCCTCACTTTTCAGTCCTTCTACCTTGTATACATGGCAGAAAAAATATTTCTTTACAGCTACTTGCCTTTTTAATTTCTATACTTGTACTTCCTGAACTTTTAACCATTAGCTTCTTTGTTGACTAATTCATCTTTCCCATGCCCTACAGACTATGTTTGCTTCGAACATCCTTTTTTTATGGTAATACTAATTTTTGTGCTAGCATTTTATTCAGTTAGATTAGTAGTCCTTCTGTATAATTTTTTTTTATTTAAAACACAATCTGGGAGTAGTTTTTGTACCTGTGTCAAAGAACTTTCAAACCTATGCCTGGAATACCTTTCATTTTACTTCATTTTGTAAAAAATCTTCACCTTTTTTTGTGGTTTGAGGTTTTCACTGTTCTTCATGCCTTGGCTGGTTTCTTACAGTAACATTGACATGCAAATGCAATAAGCATCATTTAAGTGAGCTCAATTGCACTGATCAGCTGACCATTTATAAGTAAAGTATGGAGATAAATGTGATTTTATACAAGGTAATTAGGGTTGCCATTCAGCATGCAGGTTTCACTGCTCAGCCCTTTGATAGAGCGAGATTTAACACAGCAAGTATGTTGGCAGACACTACTATTGTTGCTTATTAAAATGATCTAATCCTAAAGTCAGACCTCCTTTTTAAAGCATTGCATGTGTCTGTTCAATTTTCTCACAGCTTCTCTCATAGTGTGGTATTTTTAATCCTTCTTGGGAGAGGTGGGGCCAAGAGGGTTCTGAGCAGGGGTGCAAGGTGGTGGTTCCCACAGGCAGTGGGATCATGTGGCTCCACTCTGAACATGCTCTGCAGTAGTGGTGGGGACACCTGGATCCAATCTCCAGCAGCAAAAGGCTTTGCTGGTGTCAGCACTTTGAGGGGGCTGGGTGCCTTGCTGCAAACACAGGGTGCTTTGGGATAGAGGGGGAGCTCCTCCTTCTCTCTGAGATGCTGCAGCAGCTTTACAGATGGTTCTCCCTGTTGTCTGGCCTTAGCAGCACCCAGGCCAGCAGCTGTGGGAGCAGGGCACACGTTCCTGACACCCCAGCAGTGGGATGAGATGCAGCGGCCCCATGGGCAGCCCCATTGTGGACCTGCCTCCAGCAGGGCTCTTCTCTAGCTCATTCAGCTCCCTGTGCTGAGCAGCAGAGGAGGGATCTGGGGTCACAGGGCTTACACCAGCCTGCCCTGATACGGGGAATAGTGGAGACTCTTGCCAGCTTTTGGCTGTCACTTTTATCCTTATCTTTCAACACTGTGGTTTAGTCCCTGATTTTTTCTGTGCATGGTGAGGAGAAAGAAGAATAAATGTCTGGCAGGCAACCTTGTTATATATTGCACATCAAGGGTGGCATTTCTGTAAAGCAAGGACCCCACAATGGACTTGATTTCTGCATATTTGCTCAGATAGTGTATGGACTTTTATAAGTCTTCTAGCTTATGATAATTTTCATTTACTTCAGACCTCACAGGGGACAAAGTGCTTTGAAATACAGGCTGAGTAATACAAAATTAAAGTGACTGACTTGGAATAGCAAAACTGAAAAATCCAAAGGCCACAGGAGTGTTTTTATTGAAAGCAATAGGGTGCTCCTTCAACTCTGGCTGCTGTTCTTTTTAAGGGCATAGAGGTGGGTAGCTGCACCTGAAAGATGGTGCAGATCCAAGCAATGGCTTGGTGTAAGAGTGTATATGGAAAGCAGCCCATGATATGAAACATTAGCACGAAATTCCCCCTCCAGACAGAAAAAGGCATGAAGGAATGAGAGACTGGGTAAAACTCCAGCCCTGCTGAAGTGGGTGGGAATTTTGTCTCTGATCATGCAGTACAGGAATCTCCCCTACAGATTCAGAAGAAATTTTGCAACTGTGTAGTAATGTGTGCCAGGGAAAATTCAGTGCTTGGCTAAATAAGTATTCAATATTACATCTGTTTACATGCTTTCCACCAAAGCTATACTGGGTCTTTCCTCCTTCAGGGACAGAGAAGCCTGGAAAAGCCTCTCTTAAGGGAAGGAGCGGAAAGGGCCCTTTTCCTGCCCATTTATGTTTGTCACACGCCAAAGAGGTCCTAGCACCTTGTGACACTTGTGGTTTTTCTTCAAAGACGTTGTGTCAGTACAGACAATCCCAGCTGACTGCCCTCAGTGTGCACTTTTGTTTTCTAACATAACCTCCTAGGAAAATATGATGTTACAGTGTTGGCCAGTCCAGTCAGTCAGTCTCTCACTCTTGCTTAGTGTCTCCTGCAGCAACATGATGAACAGGCTGTGGGGGGTTTTTTTGTTGGTTTGGGGGTTTTGGGGGCTTTTGGCTGTGGTTTTTGTTTGGTTTTGTGGTTTTGGTTGGTTTTGGTTTGTTTGTTTGTTGTTTGGGAGGGGGTTGGTGAGGGGTTGGAGGGTTTTTTTTGTTAGTTTTCCATCAGCTCTCAGAAAAATTAGTCTATGAAAGGCTGACTTTCTCCCAAACCTTTGCATCCCATTGGTATGTCCTTTCTGCTGGACCAATTCATCCCACTTCCCAGGCAGTTCCCAGCATCTTCTGCAGAGCCCTGGTTTTTTGACAGTGTCTTCTCCTTCAGACTGCACAGAATATCGGACTTTCTTACAAACATAAATAGAGTAATTTCACAATAATCCTGTCAGATAAGGAAGAATTATCACCACCCCCCCTTACACCAGAAACATGGGAGCTTTTCTAGTGCCCAGAAGTACGCAGTTGCCAAAGACCAGCTGATTTCCCCAGTATACATCATGTTTTTGTCTGGAGGAGATGGATGGTTTCTGAGTGGGGTGGAGATGTCTCCACTGACACAGGGTGTGGCAAAGGGATGATGGGGAGAACTGCAGTCACTAATTTTGGTGACTGACTGGAAGGGACATTCCCTGTCCAACCTTTGGCAAGAAAGTGTAGGACTAGCTTAATAAACTAGCTTAATAAACTAAAAGTTGTTTTGGTTTTTTTTTAATTAAAAGAAGGGAGGGATGTGTTCAGTTTGTAAACACAAATGCAAACACATTTGGTAACTAAGCAGCTTGGCCAGTGTCTTGCTTGTAAAAGCTGAACTTTGCAGCTAGATTTTGAAATAATAGCATATAACAGTACACTGAGTGTTTGTCATTAAGTGATTTCATCTCCTCTGTTAATGCAGTCTACCCGGTGCTGAGGCTGATGTTTTTAAAAGTCAGATGTGGCAAAGGAAAAAGTTAATCATTTGGAGAAAGAATAACATACTGATTAGGTTCATTATTAAGACTATATGAATATGCATTTATATCATGTTGGACTGAATATCTCAAGGCTTGAGTGCAGGTCGTCACAAAAATCATCTCCTAAGAATGTAAAAAATGCTTTTGTTTTAAAAGAAACATTTTCTGTAATTTTATGACTAAGAGCTTTTAATATTAAAATTTAAAGATAAAAATAATTTTGAAATACCTCATGGCAGCTGATACCATATGTTTACATACTACATTCTTTTTCAGTTTAGACTCTGAAAATAGATGAGGTGGTTCCTGAGTTTGTTTCTAGAAAATGTCAGCTTCACATTCCTATTAACACATTGCTAAAGCTTTGGCCAACTATGTCTAAAACAAACCTGCTACCATAAGATATAAAATTGAAGGAACACCGTCACAGTTTGAGGCATGAAATTGCTGCACAGATATAGAATGAGACCTGAAGAAGAGACATCCTGAAAGATGCAGCCAGAGGCAGAAATCCAGAAAGGAGAGAACCAGCTCTCCTCCTTCCAGAGACGGCTGTCCTCCATCAGATAGACCTCAAATGAGTCCAAGAGCACAATCACAGTTAAATAACCAAGCCACAGTGTGGATGTGATAATGACGTGGATAAGAGGGCCTGTGTGGTTGCAGGATCACTCCCCTCTACTGAGGGCACATATGGTAGGAGTGACTGTAAAGCTGAATCCCCACGGCCACCATCTCAGAATGGGATACTGGTTTCCAGGGTGGTGTGCAGTGTAGGGAAGGGGAAAGGCTTTGCACCAGGAATAGCTGAGATGTTAAAGTGTAGCAGCTCCATATCCAGCTTCAAGACATCACACATACTGTGGATCTGAACAAGAAGGCTCATGCTCCATTGTCGTGGTGAAGAAAGGTTTCTGAACTGCTGATACCCTCCTGTAGCCTTGCAGCCTGCACTGACAAGGTAACAACATGAGGAACAGCAGAAATGAGAAACACTCTGCTTCCAGGGTCAGAAGGGTCATGACACTCTTTCCCCCAATGCCAGTGAAGAATTATTGGGACCTCTTTATAGCCTTGACTGGGAAACCTTGGAGAAGTACTGCCTAACAGCATCACCCCTCTACACCTTCGTCCATCAACCACAATGCAACAAACCTCACCATTATCTAACAGAAATAACTTCCCTCAGTTCAAGGTGATTTTTTAAAAGACTGTAACAGGATTTAAAAGAGTTGCTAATCCAAGAAATACACAAAATAAACCAGCAATATAACTGTGTGTGTCGTTTTTTCTTTACACAACCCTTGTACTTTTTATTTACCTGCATATATGTGGGTCTAGAAGGATGTCTTTGCATCTGATGCAATTTTGAAAATTTGCCTCCTCCATTTTATGCCTCTAAATGCTTTTATGCCATCACTGCCCTAAAACAAAATGAACCCCAATCCTTACTAAAAGTTTAAAAATGTTGAACTAGTTACTCTACTTACCAAAAGCCTTCATTTAGTCAAGTCTAATTTGCATGTTATTCCTTGTTTTGTTTTTAGGACAGATTCAAGTAGTACTTTAAACCAAGCCCTCCAAAATGCCTTAAGGATCAGAAATAGTGTTTCTACTGTAACTGTCTTAATCTCTTGATAATTTGTCTTTTCATTAATGAAGAGTCTGCCTTTGTTGTTCCAGCTCAGCCTTTAATGCTAAAGATGTTTTTGTGGTTTGATATGTAAAGAGTGGCTGCTCAGGGGCAGAGATTCCTGTGGTGCAAATTCCCATTGCTCTCTGAAAGCCGTTTCTGAGGAAACCAGTGCTGATTCCTGCATAGGGATATCAGTTGACAGCAGCTGTAAACTTTCCTGATCTACTGTAATTTGAGGATGATTATTTTTACTTAATATTACAGAATCACAGAATCATTAATGTTGGAAAAGACCTCCAAGATCATCAAGTCCAACCATTAACCTGACAGTGACCGGTCCACTCCTAAACCATGGTCCAAAGCACCACATCTACGTGGTTTTTGAAAACTTCCAGGGATGGTATCCACCACCTTCCTGGGCTGCTTATTCCAATGCCTGACCACTCTTCCAGTGAAGAAATTTTTCCTATGACTGAAGAAGCTTTTTAGTGAAGAAATATTTCATGGCTACAGAGTCTGCAACAGGAGTGTTTCCAATGCTCATGTCAGGCCAGAATATAAATCGTGTTTTGAAAATTTGTTTTCATTTTTGCTGAATGTAGCAACTGCATGGCTGGCACTAGCTGGGGGCAGTGAGAAGCTGGTTCCTGCCCCCAGTTCTGCTCCTGCAGTGACACAGAGGCCAGGATCCCACTTTGTGTCTCCTCTCCTGTATTTTTGGTGGCTGTTAACCAAGTATGTACAAGCATGGTTTGGTGAGCATTTTCTGATTTGTGGTGGTGCTTTAGAGCAGTGCAGGCATCTATGCTCTGCTAGAAAGCAAGAAGCAGTGCTTTTAAATCCCTTGGGGGTTTTTTGGAGAAACTTACCCTAGGTCTTGCAGATTAATAAAGTCTCCTTCCAAAAACCTGTGTAATTAGTTGGTCTGAACACAGAAAGCTGAGATTCAAAAGCAAAGAGACCATGGAAGGGCTCCAGTATTTTCTGACCTAGCAAGCCTAGTGCGTGCCAGCAACCATGTGCTTCAGCAGGGTAATTGTCCTCACAGGGACAAAAGCAGCACTGCTGTGAACTCCCTCAATCTCCTTGTACAACTTCTGCCCCCATATTCATGCCTGCAACCTCCTTCCGTGTGTGGAACTGCATGGAGGTAATGAAGTCAGAACTGGGTTGGTAGTATGCGTATCCTCAGATGGTTATAAAGAGAATAAAGTGGGTTTTACTAATTTCCTCTGATTTGACATTTAATGTATCATGTTTTCTTTCTTTTAGTATTCCTTAAATTGGTAAAATGTGGGCTTTCATCATAAGGTTTTCTTCTCAGCAATGAAAAAAATATATTAAGTGGAGTTCGAATAGACTTTTATTTTGTGAGAGACCAGCTTTATAACTAGCTGGATAGCTACATTGGAAGAGAGCACAGATCTCTGCATGCAGCACAGATTGGCTCCACTCTCTCAGGAGGCAGAAACTTTTCTTGCTGGTGGTGTGGACTCCCTGTGCTCCCCAGGCAAGTGCAGCGAGCAGGACATGGGCACAGAAACACGCTGCTGCCAAACAAACCGAGCAGAAGCTTGCAACAGATCAGCTCTCTGGTAACTGAATTAATGACCCTCTCCAGCTTGCAGGACAGATTTTACCTCTGATCCTATTGTGGTAACTCCCTCAAAAGTCTCCTTCGGAAGCCTTTTGATCCTGCCTGTGACAAATGACTGCCCCAGTCCCACAGAAAGGGCAGCATCTGCTACCTCCTGACTGAGCTATTTACCGTGTGCTAGCCAAAAGGCTTTCTCTTGTATTCTTTATCTTCAAGATGGAGACTGCCTCAGCTATTATTTCCCTTTTTTAGTTCCTCAGTTTCTTGTTGCTCTACACTCTTTGTTCTCTTTAGTTTTTCTCTCCTTCTTCTCTCTACTCATTCATCATCATCTGCCTTTCTTCTTTTTCATTTTTTGCCTGTTTTTCTCTATTGTAAGGGGTTTTCCCCACTGTTCTCTTCCACTGCCTTCTCTCCCATTTCTTTGCTCCCTATCATCTTTCTTCTGTCTGGCTCTTTCTGCTCATCAATTACGTTATGACAGCGGGGAGCAGCTCACAGAAAAAGGACCAGCTGGGTTACGTCCTGGCAAGAGTACGTGCTGCTGATGACAGGACCCAGAACATGGAGCAGCAATGCCTCCAGACTGTTTTGGATTTGAACACAAGATCCAGATAGGGAGGGAGAGGGCGTTTGCCCTGCTCAGTTTACATACCCCTGCACACATGGGACAAGGTTACACTGCCATGGGCACTGGCACAGCCAGGGAAGGTAGCAGCAAGAGGACAAACTTGCACTTGCAAGCACAGTGAAAGGAAATCCCTAGAGGAGTCTATAGCTTTGCTATGAAAGGCAACAAGCCAAGGAGAAGCATTTGAGAGGAAGGCAGAGCTCTCTGCTGTACATGTCACTCCCATCTTGAGGAGGATTTTATATATGGGAAAGAAGCACATAGTGAGCATGGCCCTGCTCCCTGTTATGCTTTCCAGGAGAAGGCTCCCTGGCTTGTTTTTCATCATGTCTCTGCCATGGGCCTCTCAAACAGGGTAGGCAGTGGGCACCCACGCACTCCATGAAGGAGTGTGGGGCAGGTTGTGTGTGGTCAGGCAAAAGACTGCATCCAAGGAACTCAGAGAGGTGGTGCTGGGGCTTAGATAGAGGACAACATTAATGGAATCACCTGCCGATACAAGGCTGCTCTGAATTATCAACACCAGCAGCAGCTGTGCCAGTCATGACAGGCACAGTTTCCTTGGGACATCTTTGAGTGTCCACAAGCCATCAGCACTGTGACATGATTTGTGTGTTGCTGGTGGTAATGGTATCCATTTAGAAACTCTTGTGCTGAGTTTCTTCTTTCTCTCATAGATCTAAGATATGGAAGAGCCTGTGATATCCTGGGGTGAAAGGAAAAGGCAGACTGAGGTATGTTTGGTGCTTGATATTACACTGCTTGATGTGTGAAAGCAACAGGAAGTGCTGGGACTTGGCCCATGGGCTCCATGGAGCAGGATGGAGCAGCACAGGGAGGCTGCTGGAGGGAGGTCACTGAGAATGCTGAAGTCCAGGGACTAGAGCATGTGAGTAAGGGAGAGCATGTGCATATCCAGAGGTCTGCAATGCAAGTGCATGCTTAGGCTAATCTCTTGTTGCTAAGGAGCCCTACACATGTTTGGTGTTGGCTTGAGTTGCCCTTCCTCAGGTGACCTTTCCCTTCTCCCAGAGAAGCCCATCTGTTTGGCCTCCAGCGCCGTGAGTTTTGGCTCTGAAGCACATGACCCATCTCGAAGGCCCAGAGCATGCCTTTCACAGCCTGGGGGAGGCTCTGTGCCCAGCACCCCAGCGTTGCTGAGTGCCTCCAGCTGTTTCCTGACAGGTGACTCCTGCATGAGTCAGATCACTCCTCTGGCTCTGTCCCACAGAGAGCAGCTGGCCTGGCACGCCGTGGGCAGGGAGACATCTCTGGTTCCTGCAAAGTCATTGCTCTTCTGGAAAAAGCTGTTAGACACTGCTAAAACAGCAGCAGCGGGTGAGGCTGCCTCAGGGTCTGCTCCACGCTGGCTTTCTGGTAGCACAGACTCTGGCTGGTTGAAAGAGGGGTAAATGCACACCACATGCTGCTAAACTGGGTTTGTGTAAGCAGTGGGAAAAGATAGATGCTTGGCCTTGGTCCTTCCCAGCTGAGGCTACCGTCTGGTCTCTGAGGAGGGTGCACTGCAATGGTGATCCCCACAAGCTTCCCCTGGTGCACTGGTGAGGAGGCACCACGAGGAGCTGCTTGTTCAGCTGTGTGCAGCAGCAAGCTGCAGATATATCCATCCTTTCTTCCACCTCAGTCAAGGGAGCTGGTTCCTGGCACATGCCTGATCTCAATGCAACTGTTAGCAGGAAGAGAGTCCCTGGGAAACTGTGGCCAGGTGGATTGAGTGGTCACCGTGGTGCCACTGCCTGCTCACTTGGGTCCCTCACATGCATACCATCCATGCTGGCTTATTTGTGTACACTCCTTGCCCCGCAGGGGCCCTCAGATGCCACCATGAGATGTGCAAGACCTGCTTTAAGGATGGTACAGGGCTGGATGCAGTCCTTCCAGCAGCTGAGAGAGACATGAGGCTACTCTAGCTACTCAGCCCAAAAAAAAGAAAAAAAAAATCTATGGAGACAAAAGGTATCCTGTACCCATCCTGTCTCAGGGGCTGCTGGCTTTGCAAGCAGATGCCAGGCTGCAGGCAGTGTGCACGCCACTGTGCAGAGAGCCACAGAGAGCTGAAATCACTCCTCATCAGGCACTGGCAGAGAGGCCGTCTGGTCACCAGGCAAATAGCTTGGTCTTTATTACTAGAATGAGAAGCAGCACGTTCTGGGGGATTGTCCTAGTGGTGGGGAAAGACTCCTTTGAGCCTGCAGATCCATTATGAGGTTACTGATACAGGAAAGCAACTGGCTGCCAGCTCAGCCTTGCTGCCCTGTCCTGTCTGCCAGGCTCTGGAAACCTACACCCGATGTGGCACTGCAGTCCCTGGGCCATCTCTGTGTCTGCAGGTGCAAGGGAGGGAACAGCAGAACATGACAGCCCTGCTGTTGCTGTGCTCCTGGAGGGGTGGTCACTGTGGGGGTAGACCTTCAGCGTCACAGCAGACACACAGGTGTCTGGGTGGGCTTTGTTCCTGTCCTTAGGGCTCCATTCCTGGTGGGTATGTGCTTGCCAAAGGTACTTAGCTGACACGGCCTGCTATACTGCTGGCTTGTCCACCTCAAAAGTCTCAATACCCAGACATGGATGTCAGCCCTTCATCAGGCCTTCAGAGCTCTGTGCACTTGAAAGCACATGTGCAGTCAATACACGTGAAGCCTACTCTGAAACAATACAGTACAGATTGCAAGCCAAGCATTCAGGACTTAGGAAAAGCCAGGTGTAAGGTTTCCTGTGCCACACCAACCAACCTTGAGGTTTTGATAACCTCATCTCTCTCTTAGGATCTTGCCACCGGCTCCAACCTCCTGCTTCTCTTAGTCCAAGCTTCTACCTCCCTCTTGCTTTGCTGCCAGCTCCAGACCTTTTCTCTCTTCCACATCTCAGTCTTCCTCTCATCCCAGCTCCCAGTCTAAGTGTCTTTCTCTACGCATCAGTTTATCAGCTCTCACCAGACCCCCAAACATGCCTCACTGCTCTGATGGAATACACCTCTCCCCCTTCTTCCCCATCATCTCCCAGATCTGCCTCCTGATTCAGGTAGTCAGTGCCACATTCCCAGTTATTCCTCAGATCTTTTTTCATGATCTGTTTCATTCATGCTTTCCCCGCTTTTGCACTAAAACCATGGAGTTTGCTCCTAACCTTTGCATGCCATTCTGTCCCCATCCTGGGGTACCCGTAAAGCTACATCCTTCTGCTGTGGTCTGGAGCCTCCTCACGGCCATTAGCACCCAGAAACTGCAGCTACAGGCACCGGAGGAGCTGCACCTTCTCATCAGCCTTGAAACAGAGACACCCAGGGAGGACAGCACCAGGTGCTTGTAGACAGCTGCCTCTGAGTGGGGTTTCTCAGCCTCTCAGACAGCCCCACTTCCATCCTTTACACAGGTTAACCTTGTTAGCTGCCTCAAGTTCAGACGAGATCAACACCTTCCCAGCATGAAAGTCTTGGTCAAAGTATTTAAAGACAGGTAAACTTCTGATTAAACTGCAAGAGGAGTGGAGGCTGTCAGGGAAACATGGTGTGTGTACATGCAGCACAGCTGCTGGCTTAGTCAGCAGTAACTCACTGTAAAGGATTACAGGGGCTATGTGAAAAGTGAAGGCATTTCTCATTCAATTTATTTGCTGCTGGGGATATAAACTCATAGGATGTCACAGCAACTGGTCTGTG
Organism: Picathartes gymnocephalus; assembly: GCA_013390045.1. Classification (NCBI taxonomy): domain Eukaryota; kingdom Metazoa; phylum Chordata; class Aves; order Passeriformes; family Picathartidae; genus Picathartes; species Picathartes gymnocephalus. The sequence continues at coordinate 19,907 of WEKY01058264.1, forward strand.
ATTTTTATAATGTATAGTGGCTTTCCAGGCTGTTACTTCTTGTTGGCACAGCAAGTTTTTGTGGACATGCCATAGCATGTGTAATGCTTCAGTCTTTTTGGCTGAATTCACAGACAGCAAATAGAAAGCATTGGTTTATCTTTCTGCCATGCCATAGCCTGGTCTCCAAGGTAAGGGAGTTTGGTCGGTCAGAAGCTGCACAGTTGGCTTTAAAATATTGCAGTAACAGTTTCATTTGGAACAACTCTGAGCACCATTTCTGGTTTTTTGGATAATTGGAAATCCTTGGCCTCATATGTCATCCAGGAAAATGTAGGAAGAACATTGGACAGCTTGGCTCTTTAGGAAACATTTAGAAACCATGGTTTTAAACTTACCCTGGCCAAATAAGTAAAACCACTTCTTTACATGACTCTGTGCTATCCCTTCATGCTACAGAAGGAAGACACAGGCTATGTGGCAGTTCAGACATACACTTTCAATTCAGTTTTCTGAAGTTCCTATAGTCTGGTTTCCTGAGAAGTTGTTATGACATCAAAGTAAGCAAGTTTGCTCCAACACATGCAGCATGCAGTCCTGACTGAAAAAAAAAAAAAACCCAAAGAGAAAATTACTTTATCAGGCTGCTGCAAGATTAATTGTGTGAGATGTCCCAGCTCAGGAAATTAATTTTTCTTTGGGCAGCTTCACTGTTTGTAGGGATGATTTTGCTCTGCTAAGCAGAATGACCAGCCACACTCTTTAGAATTGTTAGAGAGGTGCATTGGAGCCAAAGAGAGATAACATTCTTTATACCTGGCTAGTAGCTGGGTGATAGGGAACAGGATGCAATGTACTCAGAGAAGCTGCTATATAAAAATAGACAGGTTTTGGCTTCTAGAAAAACTTACCTTTTCCCAAGGAGATGTTTAGAGACAGCAGATGCTGTGTCTTCCATGCTGAATTCTGCACTGTGGTGCCAGTCTTCAGAACTGGGTCAGGCTTAAGGTAAATCTGAAGAAAAACAGGGTCTAGAAAGGATGAGAATTCACAGAACCTTGTTGTGATCTTTCATGTTTCCCGTGTCCTGAGCTAAACCTTGCCACAGCAGATGTGACTGCACGTTAGGCAGTCCCCCAGAGTTTTTGGATTCAGTTCGGAACCAAAGGCTGAATGGAAACCTGGGGTTTGAATCTGAGTCTGCGGCCTCCCTTGTATCCATAGTGTAAAATACTTTTAGTTTGATTTTACTTCAGCTTCTGTGTGCCTGGCACTCTGGAAGACCACATATGAAGCAAGCCAAGCTAGTCAAATTAATCAACATGTCATTTTTTTGTTGCTGCTGATTTATCAGCAGAAGAAACCACTGATCATGTTTCACGTACTTATCTTCTGAAAGCTTCCCAGAATGCACAAAAGAGTGTTTATACTGTATAGATGGCATTGTTTGGCAGTAGCTTCAGGAGGTCACTTTCCTCAGAGGTCTTTGGTCTACCTTGGAGGTCTCTCATCTGGGTCCTCTGGATTTTTTTGATCTGTCTTCTCTGCTACTTAAAGCTTTCTCCTCGGAAACTTGGAGGACGAAACGAGCAACAGAGAACCCTCAGGACAAGATGGTTCCAAGAAAAACAGTCCCCTGCTGTTTACCTCCTGCTTCTTGAAACTCTGATGTACCTGCCTATGCCTCCTGCTTTGTGCACCCTTCAGCCTCTGGCCCTGTGACCCCACAACCTTTCTCCACTCTTTTCCTTCTCACAAGTCAGAGCTCTCACCCACATCTCCTTCATCAGCTTCCCCCTGCCTGCTGAAGAGACTGAGATTGCTATGCCTTTTTTTTTTTAGTTTAGTTTCCTTATTTCTGATTTTTCCACGTCCCTTGGGAGAAAAGTCTCCATACACATGGCAAAGATATGGCTTTTCTCCCACACGACAGCCGTTTTTCATCTCTGATCACCACAGAGCCACCTGTGCCTCCTGCCTCCCCTTGGCCACACCAACTCTTTCTCCCACAGCTCTGTCCAAAAGAAAGCTCTGGGTCTGGGCATGAAGGACTGAGTGGGACACTCGAGCATCATCTAATCACTCCACATGTTGTAAGAGTTCAGCCTCTGTTGAACTACCAGCACCAGTCCTCCTATGTGTCATTACACAACCAGCATAATGTTGCTCATTAAATCGTTTGTTGACATTAATTTGACTTTGAGCTCAACTACGATACCAGCAGCATTGAAAGGAAATGTGATTTAATTATTATTGTAGCTTTTTACTACAGGATATTATGCATTGTTTTGAAATATCTGGCTGTGGATATTACCTTAACATGCTTTAAGTGCCATAGTAAAAAAGTGTTAGATGTTCCTCATCCTTACTTTCCATTGTCGTCCAGACAAGTCAAAGCCAACAAGTCTCAGCAAAGTTTAAATAATTTTCCCTTTCATGTTGTTTTTAGTGCATTTACAGTAAGACTGTATTTTTTTTTTATGAGATCCTATGCATAGTACGGGGATTTTTGTACTCCAGTATCTGCCAAAAATGATGAGGGTAACATGGCTTGAGCAGGTCCCATCTCACCCCTGTTCTTGTTTCAGTCTTGGAGTGTAGGACATTTTATCAAACATGTTTCTAAAATCTGGCAGGCCAGGGCTGTGTTCCCACAGTGGGGTGCAGCTGGATGCTCCCAGCTCTGTGACTCCTGCTCCCAGGTGTGAGGACAAGCGCTGGCTCTGGTCTGGAAGCTGACCAGCCACATGAGGGCAAATCCCATCCCCAGAGGGGCCAAAATGCAGCAAAATCTGGCATCCAAGTCTGCTTCTGGCCATGCAGTCATTGCCCTGGGAGTTATTTTCTTGGACTGGCAGATTAAACACGTGGCTCTTTCCCACTGCACAAACATGGGCAAGTTCAAGGAGCTCTTGTGCGTGCCTGCTGCATTTTTGTCTTGCACCTAAAGTGTGGGGTTACTTAGCTTCACCTGCACAGCACGCTATAGGGAATGTGGGGACCAGAGGATGTTGTTTATGCCCTGTTTTTCCTTACTTATGAGCCCTAGAAGAGCAGGAACTGAGTGTGCAGAAGGACATTACCCTCTCCTGGCATCACGGCCACTTGAGCCAGCCAGCATGGGTAGGCTAAGCTTACCAGGCTGCACGTAGTGCCACCAGAGAGGGGAAATTCAGTGCCTCCACATCACATACACCAAAATTGTTTGATGTAGTACAACAAATCTACAGCCCTGCAGCATCTCTTGTCTCCAAATAAAACATCTCCAGTGTATGTATGGCACTCATTGCTGCACACCGCGAGTACCTGTCTTTTATATTTTATTTTTTAAAAAACTGTTACTATGTATTTGAAGCACAAAGGTGTTCCCCCATTTCACAGGGGAAGGCAATAATCAGCCCGAGGCTATGGAGGTAATGGGTGATGGAGCAGTGAGGGATCTTCCAGTCAGTCCCAGGCCAGTGGACTCAGGAAAAGAGAGGATGAGAAAACAGTAAAGCTGATTTAACAATGTGCAGAGTTGGTAGAGGAAAAGAGAGCCCCTCACTGGTGAGACTGCGGGTACACCTGACAAAATGCAGACATGAAGCACAACTTGTGTGAACGTGTGACACACTCACCTGGAAGGAAGTTACCTAGTCATTTGTCTCACTCTTTCTTGTCTTTTATATTCCTCTCCTTTTGCTCCCGTGCATTTGAGAATGCAGATCTGCATGTCAAGCCCACACAGTGGAGCAGGCAGAAGGCTGTGATACTCGAAGCCTCTCTGGCAGGCACCGCTGCAGAGCCCTGAGCCAGCAGCAGTGCTGGGGTCAGTGACAAAGACCATGCTGTGTGCTCCTCCTGCCACTCATGTCCATGTTCCTCACGAGCTGGAGAAGGCTCTCTTGTGGCTGGCTACGAGGTGTTGACAGGACTATCTCCACCTCTCAGCAGAATGCACTGCCAACATATTGAGAGTAGAATCATGCAAGCAACACACTGACTTCCCTCTCATACAACAGACATCCTCTCCTAGAATTGAGTCATACCACCCAGCACCTTAAACTGTATTTGTTTTAGCAAGACTCCACAGGATGCTCTTTCACTTATGGCTCAAGACATTCCTGTTTCCTCTGTCACAAGGCCCACTGAGATATCTGTGGTGGGGAAGTGATGCATGGCCAGGATTCTGACCCCGCTCCTGCAGAACTTCCTGGCTGTGCAACACGAGGTCAGCTGGGCTGCAGCGCCCACACAGATGGAGTGGAGTTACTAATTCCTTTGAAATTACAATTTTCTCTTTGTTTTTTATGTTTTCCAGATGTCACCTGCTGGCTTCAGGGGGAAGGGAAAAGTTAGTGTGAAGGAAGTATTTCAGTAATTTGCCTGGGAAGCCAGGTGCCTCTCTGAGCAGCTTGAACCACTTTTAAGTTAAAACTTCAATAGAAAGAGAGCTGGAGCTTCACTATGGGCAGATGTAAAATAGCAAGCAGCTACCAAGGTGTCTTGGGGGGAACTGGTTTGCCCATGGGCAGAAGTCAAAACCAGTTGATCTCCTCTTTGCCCATTAGCTACCTGAAGGACCAAACTGACTTGGCAGGCCCCAAATCCAGCCCTGCCCTCACTGTTCATGGCTGCAGTCAGGAGCGGAGGCCACTGAGCTCTCTTCTTTGTGTCCCTGCTTTTCGCTCACACATGGGCCCGGATTCATATTGAGCAGGTGTGATACTGCACAAACTGGTTATCCTGTTTGGGTGTCAGGATGCTCTCCTTTGCATATGAACCACTTCTGGATTATACCCTCTAGAGAAAACAGTGGCTGCTGGCTCGTCCCTGCAGGAAGGTAAGTTTTGAGACGGCAGTTGTGGCATTTGGGTTCACTTAAATGAAGCACCTTAAGAATCTGTCTGTATAATCACTTTCTTGCATTTGATCTGTCTCCCTTAAGCCAAACAACTTTTGCCATTATCTAAGACCTCCTCGTTGATGAAACAGAATGTGGAGAACACAATATATTTTAGTATATTCTTAGCATAATAAGCTCTTTTTCAATGAGGAAATAACAGATAAAAGCCTTCTTAAGTAGAAAGGGGAAAAGTTGGTCATTAATGTTAAATAAAAATGTACCTTTAAAAAACCTGAAGCCTTTAGAGAACATGGAAAAAGCATGTCTGTGTAATGTGAAGCAAACTAATAATTTCCCCTATTAGCACACACTATAACAGAGCTAAATGATTGCACCACATCTTGAGGAGTCTGTTTTTAGGAAGGTGAATCTCATGCTGCTTGACAAAATGTTGCTAAGCATTCTCCTGTATTCATTAGTTATGTAAACAGGGATGTAGAAGAGCCCCTTTCTTGTCAGCGCCTAAAGAAACAGAGCTTGGACCCTGGCAACTAAAAAATAATCCCCCTGTTTCCTGGAAGTCTGTCAGACTGATGGGATTTTTTTTCTTTTGACTGGGGAAATATGCTATTTGGAGAGAAGAAAAAAAATGCTTGAGTTCTTGGCTCCCTTCTTGACATGCAAGGAGTGCAGTGGGTTTAGGTATTTCTGAGTAAATGTGAAAAATATTGAAGGGGATATTTTCCTCCAGGGATCAAGGTACACACCAACACTCACTTCCATCCTATCCCCAGGCACTACTGTATTAGAGAGTCTTACAGCAGTGCGTGCGTTCCAGAGAGAAAACATTGTATATGTGAACTAGAAAGCATGTGTTTTTCTGTTTCTCTGGTTACCTCTTTGAGAAGTACTTGATGAAGTCAATTGAAAAGAGAAAAAATCCAGCCTCTTTCTCTCAGTAGAAATCAGTTCTTTTCTTGCAAACAACTCGGTGTTCAGTGCTTGCAAAGAAACAGCCATATGAAAAATGGAAAAAAATCATAGACCTTGGTAGTTAACCTTTTATTTAAGTTCAATAAGTACTTTCAGCACACTGTAGATTTGCAAGCACTAATTTCTATCCCCTTTCCAACCTGGTAGATTGCTCTGCTCCTGCCCTTCCTCCTTGACAAAGCAGACTATAAGCAAAACACTGATGCTGTGGGCTCAGATCATTTAGCGATTTCTTTATCAGCCAGTGATGATTTTTTTCTGCAAAGGCAAAGCTACACTCTGTGCTGCTTCATAGGGTTTTCAGAAAGCTTCTTATCCAAGTGGAACAAATGCAGTCTGGCCCACTGCATTTTCCTGGAGATTTAAAAATTTTTTTCTAAACGGAAAAGCAAAAAAGTTCAAGTTTAATAAATTCATTGGTGCTCTTTTTGCACTTTCTCTGGGATTTTTTTACTTTGTTTTCAGTTTGTATTTGCTCTCTGCTCCTTTACATGAGGTGCTTTGGGACAATTTGTAATTCAACATTCCATCTCCGCTTTGTGGAGATGGTGAAGTGCAGGTGACTCTGTTGAAGGATCCTTGCTGCTGGTGGGAGAGAAGGGAGGCCAGGAGCTGGTGCTGTCATGCAGGTTCTGCACTGCACAATGAGGATGCACACTTGCCATGAGGCAAACTGGCGCAGGTAGGGCCACTTCTGTTCCCATGTCATTAGCAGAGGAGGGAGGAAATAGTGTTTTTAATTGTCTTACTAGATATTTTGCGTTAATAGGAATATTAAAATTGATGGATAAAGAGTGTGATGTTTAATTATGGCTGTAATTACATGTACATACACTCTCACAAGCAAATACTGTTGCCTATAGGGGACTGCCATCCACTAGGGCTTTCTCCATGCATTTTAATGGTCTGTCCTTCTTCCATATTCCCATCTGTAAGTATGTGTCATCCATATCTTCCTAACTTTTGTTGACTCCTTGGCACTTCCTGTGCAGCTGAAATGGAACAAATGGACCTGGAAAAAATTTCCTGGGTCATGAAGGTAAGTCCTCTCATATACAACCATTATATAACTATGTCCCAACCCTAAGCCAGGTCCAACCAGGAAGCAGGGAGATTCCTTGTCCTTGCTGCACGTTTGGGAGACTGCTTCAGGACAGGGCTACCATAGTTGTGAGGAACATGCTCGTGATCTCCAGAGGAAGGATACTTATGGCTGGTTTATACTCAATTGAACTTTGTGCTTGGCTCAAGCTGCTTTTTTCCCCTCTCTGCTTTTTAATCTACTACTGCATTTACGAAGGTCAGTCACGTCTGTTCTCAGCCTTGGCTTTCCTTTGGCTGTAAATACCGGCTTGTCCCATCTGGTGTGTTAATAAAGCCTCCCCAGTAGGCCCACTGTCAGCATCCTCTTCATGTTCAATGCTTCTCTTTATTCAATGCAGAAATAGCTGAGGAAGCTGTGCACAGCAGACCTGTGAGGTCTCCCCACCGCTGTCCATGTCCAGTGGGCACTCCTCTTTATCTCTCTTTTTTAAAAATTTCTGTACTGCACCTGCCTTTTTCCATCTACTGCCCAGTTTAGTTTCAGAAGCTGAGTGACAAGAGCCAGGTCAGAGCTCTGGGTCCTGACACAACCTGTATACACATGTCTCCTTCCATGCTCATTTTTAGCTGGCAGGACTTCTGATGACTGCAAACTCTTAGGTAATTTGTCCCTATGTGCATGAGCTTGGATTTTGTAAATTATTCAGTTTTGTTTGGATTCATTAGCCTGGTCTTCTGGGTCATGAGTCTTCTCTATGCTGATAATGCCACCAGTTTTCTATCAATAAATACTACTGGATGTTCCCATTTTCTCTGCCAGTGATCATGCTGAATTGATGCTTAGCCTCACTCCTGGAAAAACTGTTTCAGTTTGTTAATTTCTCTATGAGAAAACCCTTTGTCATCTCCTGAGGAATGTCCTCATCTCCTAATCCCTTTTGGTGCTGATTCCCATTTTTGCAGTTTTAGTTAATAATTCCCTTGTGATACCATACAGATGTCGAGAGAGATTTGGGTGACTTATATTCCTCTGTCTGAAAGGCATCCATCTTATAAAAAAAATGTTATCATATTATTCAGGCACGTTCCTGATGCATCTTGTCCGAATTTTCAGTCACCTTCTTAGCCCTCTCCTTTTTCACGTCTCAAATACGTCCACATATCACTTCCCCACTCTCCTGCATCATACCATAAGCTTGCTTGCTATTTCAGACACTCATTTGGGTTTAACAGAAATCTTTGCAGTGCCATTTTCCCAGTCCATCACAGAACTGCTTGATTCAGGATACAGAATCTGCCTTGAGGGGCATGTATCTAAACATCTGAAGTGCAAGCATAAAGCAACATACATTATTGTATTAAGAACGATTATCTGAGCTATCAGACTCAGTATTTGCTTTTCTGTTTTGGGGGACTGTTCTTCAGTTTTTTTGGCCTGCTAAATCTTCTTACAATTTATCTGTATGTCTGTAAGCTATAACTTGGCTAACAGAGCAGTATCAGTGCCAAAATTAATTTCCAACCTTGTAAAATCAAACTAATAATTGAAGTAAATGCTTCAGTGTAAAGATGCAACTTGCATGATTCATGCTTTGAATAGTAACATAAACCAGACTGTACACAGCATTAGCCAGACACACAAGATGTCATTATACTGTTTTCTTCTATATTGAGATTTTAAAAGAAAGGAAAATCTTCAAACATCATTTTAACCTCTGTTTTAGTGGAGTTATACTTGCTTCTAACCTTGTTATCCTACATTTTCTGTTCTGTTTCTGGGATCTGGGATCATGCTTTTCTGGTAAGGACTGAGTTCAAGTGCTAATTGAGAGGCTTTTGGAGAATGATGGGACTGGATTCAGCACCCTGAAGAATCAAAGCAGTAGAGTGCCTGATACATGAGGTGGTCTGGTATGAGCTGACACTACCTTCACTGAAGGTTTCACACTGCAAACTGTCTCTTCATAAAAAGGCCAGAAATAAGCTACCTTCCTGATTAATTCATGGGGGCTATTGAGTAGAAATGGAAACAAACAGTGTCAGACCAGTTATGAAGAGATGGTATCTGGACTGAACTGTAGAAGGAAAGCATTTATTTTTCATTACCTGCAGTTAAAACCAGTGTTTCCTGAGGTGTATAGACATTATGACAATTATATTTCTATGATCATCATAAAAAAGCATTGGAAAGGAAAAACTATATGTAAAAGAAAACTGTTGTTTTGGCATCTTTCTGTTGCAATAAAGTGTATTGGGGAAATGCAGTTTGAAAACAGTAATCTGAAAGGTAGATGGGTCAGACTTGAAATTTTTGCTTTGGAAATCCTTGCCTTACCTTTTATAGTGGGCCCATAGATTAAAGTACTCTTTGTCTTCATTGACCGTCGATTTAATTGCAAGGAGGAGATAAAAAGCTAGTGAGAATGCAGAAGTGTTAATAAAGAGCATCGATGAGGAACACACACTTTCAAATATGTACTCAGAGGAATATGCCCTTTATAAGTCATGTGAAATAGAAAGCTGGGTTATGCAGAGTAAATAGAGTCCTTCCTGCTGGAGTGACTAGGTTAAGCTTGTAAATGACCCCAAAACTTTGCTACCTGCTCAAATTTCAGTGGCTGACCCAGCCAATCATAACATTACCACCTTTTAAAAAACGCTTAGCATAATGAAGTGGCACTTGAGTCCAATTAATCTGTTATTAGTGGTGACTGATCTCCATTTTTCCTGGGCGAAAGATGGAAGAAGCTCAGAGGAATCCCACTGCTGGACCACTTTGCTTGTAGGAGGGGTTTGTGTTAAGTCTGTCTTGCAAGGAAAGCAGCTGTCAGAGGAGAGTCACCTGAGCCCACACATGGTCATGAGAACAAACTGATTTTAACTCTCCCCAGACTCCTGGTGTTCACATCTGTGTTCCTGTTCCTATATGGCTTGAGTCTTTCACATTACATATGCTTGACAAAAATAATAAAATATCACCAGGTACATTTAAACTCTTCAACATTTTGGATAAGGGATTGATGGCACCCAAGAGATTGATAGAAGTGAGGTAGGTCAATGTCTCTCCTCTGACCTTTGATTCTCAGCTCATACTTCATGATGGATGTGAACAGCTTGTGGAGGATGCTGGGGGCAGAGAGACTTCTTTCTTAAAATCCTAGGATTCTGCTCCTTAATCTAGTAAAATCCTGCTCCCTTTCCTCGTGTGCAGCATGTGCAGCAGCACTGCTGAGCAGCCACACACTGACCACTGTCCTACCATGGGGAACGGGAGGTGGGATAGAAGTGAAGACACCATGGGAACAGATTTCACAAAGTACAAGAAAATTGTGTTACAAAAGGTGGCATTAATCCTGAGATTAATTTTATTATCCCATGAAGGTATCAACAGCAGTAAATTTCCTTATTGCATACATCACATATTGCATACAGGACCGCTGTCCTGTGGTGGTATCGGCAGATTGCTTGGTATGACTATGAATGGGACTTGTGAGAATCAGCAGTAAATCAATGTCAACTCTTTTTCTTGGTATCCCCCCCAGAAACAAATTCACCAAACAAAGTAAAAGTAAATAAATCTAAATCAGAATAATAAATGAAGTAGCATATTATATCCAAGATGTGGTGAAACATCATGATGTGGTCTTTAGATTGATGGGGTCAAAGTTTTCCATGTTTAGAGGAAAGGCAGCTGAATTCAGTAAGTGACTGACGGAGACAGGCACAGTAAATGGCAGTGCACAGCAGCAATTCCAGCTATTTCCCTGCTGTGTATGGAACAGTGTGAGGACTTTATCCAAAGAGTGCCAGAGTTCTGAAAGGTTTAGGCTTTGTTGCCTCTTAAATAAGACCTTATGTGCACCATTTATCTTACTTTCCAGAGATACTGTATCTACTTTTTTTCCATCAGAAACCCTTGCTGTGACCAACGTGACAGCTTTTTCTCTTAACAGTGTGCTGTGTTTGGGTTAGTCTATTTTCAAGAGACTTTTCAGTTCTTCCTCCGAAATAAGTCAATGGTATTGGTGGGAAGCTGCAAATTTCTATATACAGTAACAGGTAGAGCTATTGGACAGTACCACAATACAATGACTTTCTTTGTATTTTTCAAATAAAAGTGACTTTGATTGGTAGCAACTGGGGGAGAGCTACCATGTCATTAGTGCTAATCCATTCCACCACAGCTTAGAATTCAGAGAAACTCCCAAATACTTGTGGCTCTTCCATGATTTATGGTGCTGAATTTTCCAGCCTGCAAGAGCCGGGTGAGAAAGGTTAATCCAGCTAAAAGAAACAAATCCTCCCCATAACGGATGTGAGGTGTTTGTTTAGTGATCCCACGGACTTTCAGATCAAATCCATGCGCTGTAGGGAACAAGCACACTAGCCTTTGATCTTCAGAGGGAAGTTCATGATTTAAGATTTGATGAGATGCTTGCCAAGGTCAAGTGTGCGCAAAGGAAGAACTTTGCTAAGAAGCCAAAACCAAAATTTTATAAAAAAATAAAAAGAAATCCCTTTCTGTTTTTCACTGTTAGTGTGCAGGAGCTAAGATGTATCTCCCAGTTTGCACTACCTGGGGATTCAGACCAGCTGCCTAATTTTATTCACAGCTTATCTCAGCAAGCACAGGCTCATCTGCTATAACAACACTCTCTGGGCAAAATAGGCTGGGACTTCTGATGTGTGGCAGAGCAAACTGTCCTGTGGCAGGAGGTAGAGGAGAAGTGGAAAATATTTGTGGCACTCTGTGAAATTCTGTCCAGCTTCACAGCAGTGAAAGGCTGGAAGTAGAGGCGAGACTCTCAGCCAAAAACATGAACTGTGTTTGATATTTCTTGGCTCTGTGGCAGTGCTGCCAATTAGCCACACAGAGGATGCAGTGCAGTGTATAGTCCAGGTGAAACCTGCAATCTGTCTGAGTCCACAGAGATATTTAAGTAACACTTTTAAACCAGAGAGCCTGTGCCAGTGTTCTGATCCTTTGAATCTGTCAAAGTCAGCAGTCATGTGGCTTGATGCCTCTGAGCCTTCTACAAACTTTCTGTGAGGAGCCCAAATATCCTCTTTCTTGGGGCTTTTGAAGGGAAAATTTTAAAAATAGCTTAGTCTTAAGCTTTTTAACCTTGGCATGATTTTTTCCTATGGGACCTTCTCTGTTTAAGGTCCTCTCTGTTCCTTTTCTTCTCCAGTGCTGAATTTGTCAGAGACACCAGCACTTGCTAAAATGGTGAAGCAGCAGAGTGAATCCCATATCTCTCTTTCAGTGTCCAAGGACACCTTTTGCTTATTATCTACTACTGTGAGCTAAAGGTTATTCATTCCTGCCAGTCCAAGTCTGACGCTTTACTACAAAGTAGATTAATAGAATAACTAAATACAAAGGAGAAAAAAATCACTGAAAGATTTTTTTTTCCAGGGGAGGAAGACTGAAGAGAAACAGATGATTAATCTTTTGCTAGTTCAAGTATTCTTTTGTATATGAGTCATATGTCTAAATATTCAGGGTCTTGGCGAGATTTACAAACTTTCTCCCGTCTTGGTCCTGCTGAAGTCTAGATGCATTCAGTTCTCTTATCTTTCTGGACTTTCCTAGCATAGGTCTATGATTTACTTTTGCTCTTTGGGGACTAGTGATATGAATATAATAACAAAGACAAAGGATTTTTTTCCCCCCTTGTATGGCTTGCATGGTCCTGTGTCTCCTGTGGGTGTTTTTGATGGGCAGCATATAAAACATATTTTGTGTGGGAAAAAATCCTACCCAAATATTTTTGGGTGCATTCCCTACACTGTGAAGATTTAGAGAAATCTTATTTTGAAGCAAACGGACTGAAATGGAAGCAGCTACAGAACAATATTTATTAAACTACCAGACACCCAAATATTGCTTCCTAAAACCTACTCACAGCATCCCTGCTTCCTGTATATTGAATAACTACTAGACTCGTTACGACTACAGGATGAAACCATTGCAAATCAAACCTGAGGACTGTATTTCCAAATCTAGCGCTTATTTTCTTAGGTTACTGTGACAATCTGCACATCCATATCCTCAAGTGATCCACAAATCCATGCTCTAAACCTTGTCTGTGCAAGATGAGGGCAGGATTTAGGATCCTGCTCTTACAGGTGCTCACAAGTTTAGGTGAGGGAGGTGCTAATAAATAAAAATACCAATACCTCTATGTTAGGGATATGGCCAAGTTCTCTATAGATTTCTACAAAAGGCAAAGTTAGTACATAAGAGGTATATAAGCACCCTGAAATCTAGCTGCACCAGTATTCAGTTTATGACTTTGTCCTGACAGTGCTTCTTGCTACTTTTACTAAACCATTTTTGCTACTGCAATTACACCATTCATTTGCATGGATTTACTTCCAATTTAGGTCTTGATTTATCAACACATTTAAACAGCATTACAGGGCAGTAGGTGAAGTTCATGGTGTGTCTGTTAGGCCTGAAAATTCATTAATTAATAACCTAATAATAGGATGTTTTAAGGAAAGTGGAAAAACCCCACAACCAATCTCATGCTGGTCTTTAACAGCAGATATGTTGTGTGATCCACAGGAGATAATTTTTCAGCTTTGCTCAGTGTGGGCATGGTCTTTACTGGAGCAGTATATCTGCTTTGAGGCCATGCTTTTGATGGAGACTAAGTGGAGAAGAGCCAGAGGAGACCAACATGGATGACGAGAAGTTTGGAAAACATGACCTATGAGGAAAGGTTCAAGGAACGGATGTGTTTGGTTTTGTTTTCTCTCTCTTTTTTTTTCTCTCTAGAAAAAGACATGCTGAGATGGGGCGTAATGAAGGGCTTCCAGTACTTTAAACATTACTCTGAAAGACTATGGTGCTCGTAAGCATATGGGAATAACTGGTTTAATTTATGGCAAAGGTGATTTAGGTTAGGTATCAGGGAACACCACTTACTGTTAGGAAAATTCAGGAATGGAGAATACCTAGAAAGACTTGTTACGCTAATGATTAGAGACTCTTAAAGACAGATCAGGCATACATCTGCCAGGAGAGGCCAAGATATTGTTAGGTTGCCTCTGTGTGAAGGGTGGGGAAGGTGTTTTCTTGAGATCCCTTCCACCCCTGTATTCCTGTGATTCATGGTCTCCGGTGCGACTTAAACCTCTGTTGAACCAGGGCCTTGGACTACAATCAGCTGCTAGACATCAAAGGCTTCATTTGGGAAGACTCATAGGCTGGCCAAGTGTCAAACAGTTTTTTCTGCCCTCTGAGGAGAAGGTGTGTCCCTGGCTGTCACTCAACTCTAGGAGGTACAGCTGACAGAGTTTCGTGCCTTGCTCATTGGTCACTCAGCTGAATCAGATCTGCGGCAGCACAGCAAGAGAGCAGGCAGATCCTGGAAGGGTTTTGCCAAGGAAGTTTAACAAGCTCAGGATGCATCTGGAGCTATTCCCTTTCACACGGTCTCCTCACCCCGTCCTGCACTGTTCTCGCCAAGGGCTTGGTGTTGGAATACCCTGCAGAAACACCATTCAGGAGGCAGAAAAGTGCTCAGGGGTCATCAGATGTTTAGCCAGAAGTTAAAAGCTGAGTCCTTAGCCAAAATGCATGTGGAACAAGTGTTGTCCAAACAGACCAAAAAAAAAAAAAAACACAGGAAAAAAAAAAAAAAAACCCCAAAAAAAAAAAAAAACACAGGAAAAAAAAAAAAAAAACCCCAAAAAAAAAAAAAAACACAGGAAAAAAAAAAAAAAAAGCAGCCAAACAAACCCCAAGCACACCAAACTTTTCATGTCTTTCTTTCATACCCAATGCAGCCAGCCTTCAGGGGCTCTATGTTTTCTTTTAGAGAAGAAAGTAACATGAATGGTGGTACATAATCAGAACAGGATCACTGCACTAGCACTCATGTTTCCTCTTTGCAGTGCCAGAAAAGTCAAGAGATCAGATAAGACCAAGGCCAGATTTGACTCTGATATATCTTCTACTGGTTTTTGTAAGAATGCTGTTACTGGCACGCTGCCTTGGGCTTCTACAGGGACTGGTTTTCCCTGCTGTATGTAATTCTATTTGGTGTGTCTCTGGATACAGTACCCACTGCTGACCTCAGCCTCATGTGCAGCCTTGTCACACCCTGGTCTGCCGGCACAGGCTCCTGCAGCTGCGTGCTCAGCTGGTGGCAGCTGAAAGGTCTGCACGACCCCAGGGAAGCAGTGGTCTGGAAGATGGTATTAAAGAGGAGGAAGACAAATATTAAGTATCTGCAACAGATGTGCTGCCATGATGGTAATACAGACACCACCATCCTGTAAAATATTGAGCAGGCTGCTTCTAGTTGCTGATTTTTCTTTCTCCAAATTTCTTTTCTTTTGACATTACCTTTGACCTACACTGGGATCTGAAATCCCGTCTGGCCACTGGAGGGCAATCCAAACTCTTCACCACAGATATTTCTAACCCATGGTTTCCCAAGTAGCAGCATTCCAGCTGTGCCTCAGGGACTGCAGTTTGCTTTTGTGCTCCCATCCCCTTCTCTCTTTGCTCCTTCCTTTCACTACACCACCAACAGGCCTGCGTCAGTGAAGTTTTGTAATTATAGGAACTCTTCTTTCCAACAAAATGGCAACCATGCCGAAACAAGTTCTTCCACAAATCCCTTCCTTGCCAGGTCTGTAGGGAGTGCTCACACTTGGCTGACAGACTCTGTGGTAAGGTCTCCATGACCATCAGCCCTGGGCATTTGGTCAGTGCTAGGCACAGCACTGACATTCTGGACAGGCGCGAATTTCACACTGTCAAACTCTGTGAGTGCTGCATTGTATGGACTGACTAAAATTTATCTTGGGGAAAGAGAGGTGTGTAGAAGCATCAGAGTAGGCATGCTACACCCAGTACAACACAAGAAACTCTGGGCACTGCCACCTGTCTGCATTCCGTAGGAAAGTCAGGCTGTTACTGCCTAAATCTTCAGGGAATACCTGTAAGAATAATGTACAGAAAGCATTTCACCTTGTGTGTTCTACATTTGAATCAGACCCTTGGGTTTATGCCAGATTATGTCATTCTGGTTCCAGACAGGGTCAAGAGCACCTTGCAATGGGTGCAGAATCACAACATGAGATTTGTTAAAAGTCATCTCCTGCTCCGAGGTCTGCTGAAAGTTTGAAGGTACCTGGAGATTTTTTAGCAACCAGCCAGCAGCCCTCAGTCTCTCACTGAGCAGATTCCCTCAATTCCAACAGGGCTGAGCACAACAGTCTTCCAGATGGAACTCTCTCTCCCTAAGAAATGCCTGGCATCTAGAGATGTTGAACAGCAATCTCTTCAGGAATGGAGAAAGTCAGCAAACCAAACACATCCAGACCTCAACCTTGCAACTTATAAGGCTCCAAGAAACCTTGGTCCATCATCTCAGCTGCCTATAGAGTCTTCCCCCAGGCTCACCCCTGTATGTATTGTGAAGACAATATTTTCCTGTGTTTAACACAGTCCTGTAGAAGGACCTGTATAAATAAAATTATATTTTATATATAATTTTATATAAATAAAAATAATAACACTTTACAGTCCTTTCTTAAGATTTTCTTTTTAAAGCCATAAGAGTAAGTATTTTTCTATAGGTAAGACAGGACACACAAAATTGCCAGGGAGGTGGGAGATTCACAGAAGTATGGACAAAAAAGGCTCTTTTAAATTAGATTCAGGAAAGGGTTGTGTAATTTCCGTCAGACAGGCTTTAAAGGGACTGGGACATAAAACAAATACCAAGCCAAATACTGAGAGCAATGTAACCAGTGAAACAATGAGAGAGTTATTTAGCAACATACACAGCCCTGGAACAGCCACGCTGTAAGTTAAGCACGCACACCAAATGTATTTTGGGCTGCTGGTGCCAGAGCACTCAACTAACCCTCAGAAAACTAAAATCGTACACAACATGCTTATATTTCCCTCTCAACAACAGCTTGTGAGGCAATCACAGGAAAGGAGGGGATATACAGCACTCATTTATTTCAAACAGCCACTTGGGCAAGCCAGCTTGGACTCTGATCTTAACCAGATGCTCGTCAGTCGTCCCACATGCAAGGTGCATTGTGCAGCTTCCACAAGCATCCCTAGAGCAGCATGTCCTGCTCTCCCACTGCCCTGTACCAAGCACTGTCAACTGCCCACCGCTATGTCAAGCAACTTCATCTGTCTCCTGAGCATCAACTCACACAATTCAGCCAGCACAGGATGATTTCTGTCATTGCAGAGGAGAACCTGTCCTTGCTCCTTTAGAGAGGACGCCCATGCTTGCTGGTACAATAAAGTTGTTAACAAATTACACTTCTGCAACAGATGCATTGTTCTTCCATTTGAGCCAAGTCCTCATTGTACCGAGTTCCCTCCTGAGATGAAATATCCTTGTTGAGGCAACTGTGGGAGAACAGGTGCCAGCCACAAAGCTAGTTAACCTTATCTGATGTGCAGATGATACTTGTTCTTGCCTGGACTCTTGGGGATGGTTTAGCTCAAAGCATGCCTGTGTTGATGTAAACTAGACTAAGGGATGACTTTGAAGGTTGAAGTCATAAGGGATGAAGAAATCTGGGATAAATAACAAAGTTGAAAGGCTTGGGTCCTCTGCCATGATGCAAAGGTGACTGACATAATTTGTGTGAAGGCTTTAAAAGCAGCCCACATTTCTTCTTGGACTGTTTCCTTGGCAGTGCTAGAAGATTTCTTTTTAAAGTTCTTGAAGGATCTGCAAGTAGAAGAATGTGGACAAGTGCTCCGATTTTCTCCATGATTGGGAAAAAAAGAGCTTTGCTATTTTATTTCCAGCTTCCCACAGAAGAGCCTTGGGAAGACTATGTCATCCTGGGTTTGGAGAGCAGTGCAGCATGCAGCGTCATCCCCAACACAGAAGATGCTGGAGGGCATTCTGCCTCCTTGCAACTAGCAGGGAATGATGGGAGCACCATGTTTACTTCAAGTGATGCAATTATTCCTCCTCTTCAGAAGGCCTTTCTCTGCACTTGATATTCAGAGTCTGTTGGCTCCCACAGGCATGTCCTTCACATGACTTGCTGCTTCTGTTTCAGAAAGTAAAGTATTCAGGATGGTTTTTCAAGGACTGAAGTTGTTTCTTACAGTCATGTTCCTACCACAACCAGAAAAACTGCTCCTCTAAAACATTTTGGTGAGAAAGAAAGTAATTCAGGTGAAGAAAAGACATTTACAGATCTGATAACCATTTTGTCTCACCTTAGAGAAAGGGGTTCAGACATCTCTAGTAGGTTTTTTACTTACATTGACAAGTTTTCTTTATCATGTTCACACTTTGGAATAGCAGGGTCATGAGCTGAAACAGGATATATGAGTACCTGTGTGTGTGTGTGTCTGTGTGTGTGTGAGAGAGGAAGGCATCAGAAACTTCAAGTAAAAAGAGGTTTTTTTAAACCTTAAATTTCATCAAGGGTAGATTATTAAAAAACTACTTTTCTATTCTGTAGCAATTTTCTATTTTGTTTGGGTTTGTTTTGTTTTAATAGCTAATAGCTCTGCTTACCAGCACACAATGAAATCAGCTGGGGTTTGCGCTGTCAAAAACGAAAGGGTTTCCCATTATTCCATTGATTTCATGTTATTATATTAATAAATCATGTGGTTGGCTACCAATGACATGAGCTCAGAGTACACTGAGCAATGCTTCATGCTGTTGCAGGCTGAATCTGCTGGGGTAATTTGTCACTGAAGAGGCAAACATTACCCTCTGTTTATTTAAATTTTATGGATCAGGGTCTTCTCCCAAAGAAGTCGCAAGTCTTACTGAAGCTTTGGGCAGTCAGAATAACTGCAAGTCAGAATAACTGCATAATGCTAACTGTTAGATGGAAAGGAGTTCTGCTGAAGCAGGGGAAGAGAGTCCTGGACGTGGGTCCTGCCAGATCAGCATACACCTTGGCAGGCATTTACATTTACTCAGCATTTTGACTCCTGCCCTGTACCCTTGGGAACTGTGTAGCTGGCTTTATTTTAAAAGAAACAGGAAAAAGTCATGCACTCCAAGAGTAATGAAGAGGTGTGAGGAGCCAGCTGGTCCCAGAAGATTGATTTTGAGCACTGAGTCCGAGAAGTCATGTTTGGACTTGCCTGATGCTGTTAGATTTGCCTGTATTCAGGATTGGCCTCTGCCAGAAACATTTTCATGGCATTTTAATATTTTCAGCAGCAGGCAGTAAGGGGCATAATTAGGTATGCACAGCTCTGCCACCACTTGTCATTTACTGGGTCACACAGCAACCACTACAGAACATCCACACATCCCACTCTCCTTTCCTGCCTCTCCCAAAATCCTTCCTCAAAATGGGATCAGAGCTCCATAGTTTCAGTTTGTGCTTCATTTTCTGTGATTGCAGTGATTTTATCCGGGGTGCTCCACTGAGCCTGTCTACCAGACATATGCAGTGGGAAAAAGATGCAAGAAGAAAATTTGAGTATGGTGTATTCTATGGGCTAAGAGGGACCTAAAAGACATTAGGAATCCAGACTTAAGAGGTGCTGGGAATGGGTGTTGCCTTTGTTCCTGTGATGGCAGTTGCCTTAGCCCAGTGTTAGGATCAGTTCATTTGCAGGGATCACTAAAGTAAGTTACTTCAATGTGTTTGTGTTTGGTACCACGGGGCTGTGCTGACAGTCAGAGGGATCTCCATAGGCTGGGGAATGGGCTGAGAGGTGCCTCATTAGTTCAGCAAAGGGAAATGTAAAGTCCTGCCCTGGGGAACAAGCCCAGGCACCAGCAAAGGCTGGGTGATCTCCAGCGGGGCCTTCTGACATTGTGTTGGTCTGTGATTATTGCAAAGCTGTAGCAATGGTGCTGGTGCAGCTACAACTGTGATCCCGCAAATGTCATTTTATGATGACATTCAGGGAACAGCCAGCATGGAAAAAAAGCGTCCTTGCACATCACATCAGGATTTAGTTGAAGAGCTTGCTGAAAGGGATAGCACAGAGCAAAAAGTGTGGCAACCAGGATATTGCTTCTGCAACTCATGCCTGGAGTGGATTTCCGCCTGCCCGGGTTCCACATGCACGTGGCACTTGTGGTGGGATGATGAGTATCAGATTTTGGTGCAACTGAAAGGAGTTAAATTCTGTTGAAGGGGTGACTCAGGACTGACTTAGCTGAGGCAGAGCAGGCGCCTGGAAATTCAGCTTCTGAAGGTGAACTGCAGAGGACCAGCTGCCCTGGCAGATTGTGAAGAGTTTCTACTATGGCAAAACAGATTACTGCTAATCTAAACTAAATCTCCTTCTTTTACACCTGACCAGGGATCACTTAGTGCCTCTGTGGATGACATTAAATCAAACAGGGCTGTAAAGAGAAATCAAATGTTTTGTCTGTGCCCTTCATTTGCTCAAATATGTTTGAATGACAACTGATGAGAAGGTAAGCTTGTCTCAGGACACTGGACAGACTCATCTTGGAAGACAGCATAAAAATTTTTCAGAGGTTCTGAGATACCTGGAGGAAACAGATACGCAAGACAGTATAGTACAGAAGCAAACTCCTTACAGTGACTGTCTTCAGGCTCAAAAAATTTATCACAACTTAACAACAAGGAAAACAATCTGAAAACAGCTTGCTTATAGCCTGTGAATTCCTCCTCAGGGAGAAAATCCAGGGCTGTGAAGAGTAATTTAATCCTGTTGAATAACAAGAACCAAAGACTGGAAATCAAAGGCAGAAAAATTCAAACAGAAATGAAGCCTAAGGGGAAAGGAAAACGCAGGAGAAGTTCTCATTGTTCCCTCGTCAAAGCCACAGGTGTCCTGTGGGCAGGTAAGGGGGGCATGGATGGAGGAGAAAGGCACCTGGCCAGCAACTCAATGCTGCTCTGGGACACGAGTGCCAGGGCTGGAAGAGAAAGGCACCTGGCCAACAACTCAATGCTGCTCTGGGGCACAAGTGCCAGGGCTGGAAGTGTATCAAGTCGGTTGCTCCCTCACCTGGGAGATTGACATTGTTTCATCACTGCTTTCACACACACAGACCAACCTCCCCTTCCTCTGGAGACGATCACTGACAGGCCCCTGGATCACCCAAAGTGGGGTGGTGAGGCCTGAGAGGACAAGAGAACACTAGTTCTCACTGTGGGAAGGCTCATGGCCAGCAGTGGAGCAGGACACAGAGGTGCCAGGAAGCAGCCCACCATGCACAGGGCAGTGCCCTGCTGCTGCTCAGCCCTCCTTGCCTCTGAGCTGAGCTAAGGACCTGCTTCTGCACCTCCATGTCTGACTCATACCCTGTCCCATGGGTCCAGCGTGGTTCTTCCCTGTGACTGACCCTTCTGTGCCATGAATGCGAAGAGGGGCACAGCCCTCCTTGCCCCACTCCATGGCGTTGGTTCTTTCAGAAACCAACAGCCTTGCCCAAAGAGCAAGGACATCTGTCATTAGCAAATTTGCATTTATACTGCCTGCAGATAGCTGACTTACTGGCTGCCCGTGTGAGCTGGTTATTTGGTAGGTCCTGCAGGAACCTTGGGTAGTATGGGTGCTTTGACTGTACAACCCTTCATTAATTAGGAATGTTTCTGTACTGTGTTTTTACACATGGATCTACTCTCATATGCATCTGGCAAATAGTTCACTCCCAAGAATGTGAAGTAACTTTTGGCTTCAGAACTGGAAGCATGAGTGTCTGTTGTTTAACTCTGCTAGCACTGGGGATGCTAGATGAGCCTCTGAAAAGCCAAGGAACATTTCCCCTTTGCTCTAGCAATAGCTGCAGAGATCAGGTTCTGGGACCTATGGTTTACTCGTTACTATTGGAAAGGCTTTTGCATTGTAATTAATTTCAGAACTTAAAAAATCACTTCAATGCAAGCCTCTTGCTATTTTAAAGTAGGCAGGACAGGATCCTGGACAAACCATAGACAGGTTTGGTTGAATTTTACTGGCAATGTAGTGGCCATATCTATGTTGTGTTATGGTTTTCATATTTTTTTTTTCAGTAGAAGAATTTTTATTTCTGCAGTCTTTGTTTCTGTTAACTTTGGCTGAAAGACTAGTATCTTTGTGTCACCTAAAAATGCTTTATTATACTTTTATGTGTAGATATCAAATTCTCGACATGAAGCTGGATCAGCATTTATTAGTATAAATCCCATGATCTCAATCTCTCAACTCAGGTAGTTTCTCTGTTGCAGAAAGGATAGGGTTTAACCAGGTAATGTGCACAGGAATTTTTTTGGCAGCAGAAAGGCTATCACAAATCCTTGCATGTTTGAGATCCCATATGTCCATGTATTCAGAGAGACAGCTGGAAAATTTTCCTATGTGTGAGGAGATTAGAGCAAAAGAGACGAAATGCTGAAGAGCAGATGGTTTGGATGTCAATTTTACGTTCCCCTCACAGTCTTTAAAGCAATACTGTAAAGAGAACCTGAAAATGAGATGGTTTCAGTGGAGCTGATTTGTAGGATAAATAAAGGCAATTAATCTTTTTGTTATCATTCATATTAGGCATAGAATAAAACCAGTGATTTGATTTTGAAGTATGACCTTTTGCAGTAACAAATATTCCTGTTTCCAATGCTCACTGCTGCACATGATCTGCTTTAAGTAACTGAGTAGGGCATTTTTTTCTATTCTTCTGTTTCACAGAATGGAATAACTCACTAAAACTGTGTTGTCACCAAATACCTGCCTGTAACATAAAACAGAAATTATGCAAAAAGGAGAATAATTCACTTTTTCATCACCAGACCAGACATCAGATATCCTATCTCTTTGTGATTGCTTCCTTTATCCTTGTCAACTTTCATTCTGTGAGAGGCTGCAAAGGAGAATCTAGAACATGGATGAGAACAGAACAGAGATCTTCAAATTCTTAGTCCTATCCACAGAAATTTGTGTGAAGAGATTAAAAAGGAGTGGAGACACATAAATTGATTTTCTGCAAACTATCCTCCAACTCTCTTTCTCCAGTTTCATCTTTCTCAACAGTGCCAGAAAGGTATAAAGTCATTCCATCGTCATCTGGAGGTACCCTCTTCAAATTTTGATGTATGATGACGTGCCAGGCTGTGGAAAGACATGCTCCCTTCGCTTTCTGTATGGCCAACATCCTTTCCTTTCTTTACCTCCTTCCATGCTCTAATATTTGTTTTTGGTCCCATCACAGCTTAGAAAAACATGCTGGAGCCCATCAGGTTTCCATCTCTGAGGAATTCAGCTTTGCTTGAGTGGCAGCTGAAAGCGTCTGCTCCATCACTGAGGTTACATGGGGCTTTACTGTCAACTGGGACAAGATGATGAAAGGTAAAACCCAGCAAGCTTCACTTCTGCTAACAGCAACATTTGGCTTGACATCAACACTATCACAAGGCTCCTATTCCAAAGATCTCATGCTGATGCCAAATCCTTTCCATTACAGTCTAATATTTTGTGGATTAGTCTTCTGACTCAGCATCCTGCCTGGGCATCATCACTACCATGATGTACCAAGTGTCCATAAACCCTCATACCTCTTTCTCCATGTAGGGAGCAGGAGGAAGGTCAGTGGCTGGGGGAGCATGCCTGCTCACCAGGTTTAGCATGGAGATATGGCTTTTCTCCTCTTGTGTGCACTTCCCACCATATTGCCTTGTCCTCGCCTGACCTGTCTGACCAGCGTCTGGTTGGCCTTTCCAGTCCTTTTGTGCTGTACAAACAGCTTCCCTCAGGGGAATCTCCATCCCTCCAGTGGGGACATGGCAGTGGTGCAGCTCGGCCTTCAGGGCAATGTACAAGCATTTTTGCTGTGGCTGAGACAAGACCTCTGAAAGCAGGGCAGTGAGATGTGATGGTTCCTATACTAACACACCTGGTTTTCCTGAGTGGGCTGGGGTGGTGGATTGCTCCCCTGTTAGTCATGGGCCACCCCCTGGCATGGAAGTGATAAAGCTGGAGGTTTTGCATTTCTAACATCTGTATAAATTTTACAAAATTGTGGCACGACTCCTAGACATTGTCCAAATCCAGGGTCTGAGCATAAGCCAAAGCTGGAGTAATCACCTGCAGCTCAACACCAGAGTTGTTATGAAAAATAAGTACGTGGTTCAAAAGCTGATCTCTGTTATAAATTGCTTCCTACTTTTCAGGCATGTTAAACTGGTAGTAACTGGACTCAGTATGAAAAATATGCCAGGACTGTGTCTTAATTATACTAACTCTTTAGCCATCACTCTCCCTTTGTTGTGGTTGTTATTTTGTCACCTGTTTATCAAGTTTTTACCTTGGTAGTGATCCAAGTGTCAAAGTTGTGTATCCACAAGAAGAGACCACAACCATAAAAATTTAAGCTGAAAACTGCTAAGTCTCTTAGGTATTTGTGTTTCATACAGTGCAAGCTCTTCTGCTCTGCAGGTTTTGTAAATTGCTGCACATGAAAGTGTACAATGATGCATGGGAAATGCACCGTGACTTACATTCCCTGTCCTCATCCTCTTGGAGGTGACACCAGGCTCCTTTGGCAGCACAGCAGAAGGGGTGTCACGTACCAGTCCTGGGGGAGTCCAGGGGCAGGTGTCAGTACACCATCCCAAGCACACATGCCCAGCTCCCCGTGAAGCAGGGGGTCTGCACAGGGCTTCAGATCCTGGAGCCCAAGGAAGCCTGGAGCATCGTTCCATACTTCGGAGGGAGAGGGGCTGCCCCGGCCCTGTAGTGTCCTGGGGAAGAAGGCCATGGAGCTGGGCACTGCAAGAAAGGGAAGGGCTGAGCCCACAGACCAAGCAGCTCCTCATGGCTGCAGCTTTTATTTGGGTCAAGGGTGCCTGTCTGCTCCTTGGTCACACACGTGTAAAGTGGTCACCCTGTGCTGGGGGCAGCGGGCAAGGCAGGAACAGAACTAGTGAGCACAAATGCCGCCTCAGGACACCTATAGAAGAGGGCACTGGTGTTCACCCTGTGGTTCAAAGCAGCTCCTTGGGATCCCTGGGAACTGGACGCTGTGGTTTTGCCCACCTTGGGGGACCCACATTTTTTCTGTGTGTGCACAAGTAGCAAGGTGAATAAGTACAAAAGAGAAAACAGGACTATGCAGAACATGAGGTCTCAGGAAAGTATGTTCCAAATCCACATGCCTGAGAAGCTCCATGAATACAGTGTAGTGCTGATTCGTTTGCTGACCAAGAAAATTACAACAACAAAAAAAGATATACAGTTTTTATATTATTTTATTCACATTGGAGCACTTCTGACACAGGAAATTTCTATTTTTCATTGAACAGCGATGCCAGATTTGAAAACCAATCCTACCTCTGTGTCTAGAAGGACCATGTTAACTTAGACCTGTTGTGACCCACAGAGACATATTTGGGAACCTCTCAGAAACTCTGAGAAGAGGGTGCTGTAAATATTTAAGATAATGAACAATTTTGTGGACTTTTCTGGGACTGTACTTGATAGTAAAACACTAACTATAGTTGCAGAACTGGGAACATTCTCCCCACTATATGGAAAACTACATTTTTAGAAGGATGAAAACCCTCACTTATTTTGGAAAAAAAAAAATAAAGAAACACAAGTTATTTAAAGGATCTGGAAACAGCTTTTCTTAGGGCAGCCAAAGCAAAGAGATTTTTAGATTTTTGAGGGTAAATTTTACAAGAAACTTTGCTCTGGTATTCTTACTGAAGCCATTATCAAAATAAAAAAAACCCCTTTTTTACTAGAGAAAAACAGAGACAGACCTTGTTTAGTACCTTGCTGAGATTACAGCCCTTTCAGCACTGGTGTTCTTGGAGGTCTTGGACTAAGTCCTGCATCAACTGGGCATCTCACCTCAACTTACAGTTCAAAGTGAAAGCTCAGTGTTGGGATGGATGTGAGTAGGAGCAAAGCTGGGGAACCAAAGCCTGGCTTACAGAAATGTACAGTCATGATTAGCTGTTCAAGGAACCATTCTGCAGCTGTCAAATAAATTCCTGCCCTTGCTAAACATTGTCCATCAGTGTTATTTACTGGGTTAAATTTCACTTCTGTTGCAATTGTAGTCCTGTCAGGGGAGTGACTGAAGTGGCTAATTTGGCCTATTTTATTTCATCATGCTTTCCCTCTCAGTTTGCACCTAGGCTTTTCTAACACATCTTTTTTTGCTGCCTCCCTCTGGCACACATTTGCTGCTCAGGAAACCACAGGCCACTTGTTATGAGAAGAATTTGCCTGTCACCCACGAGTGCTGTACAAAGTATGTTTATACAGCATTTTGAAGTTTATGCAGCGGTTTGGGAAATGTGTAGGCATCCAGATGACCATTCTTATGACCACATATATGGTGCCGTGAAAGTATTTTAGGTGCAAGACATCTAACAGATACAGTTTAGTTCCTGCTTTTCTTAACTGTTATTCTGGACTGGCAAGACATAAATGTGGGATGCCCAGTGATGTCTTTGCAGCTCTGCTGTTCACCAGGCTGGGTTTGGTGAGTCAAACTTTGAATTTGTTGACATTGGCTCTTCCCACTACTCTGCTGTAAACCAGATGGTGGATGCTCACTATCTCAGGCGTATCAGTCTTGTAAGGGCTGTTGCAGGGATGGGAAGGGCAGGACTGTGCTCCTGTGACTGATGAGATGCCAGCACAATGGGAGCATGGCTTGGAATCCTGACTCATTAGGAAGCATTCTCCCTCCAGCATACTTGCCAGCTTGTTCAAATATACTTCATTTTTGCTGTATGCTGCCAGAGATGTAATCCCTTGTTAATTGGGAAATGTTTTATTGCTGCTTATTTCTGCTTCTGTTTTCTCCTAATGTGCAGCACACCAGGGAAACACAGTGTGTCAGGAGGGGACAAGTCTCAGAAAGGAACATTTTGAGATGGGTGCTTTTGTACTTGCTGGCCACTTACACCTGCCTTTTTCCTTATGGACTGCAGTGCAGCACATGCAGTTCAAAATAGCCAGGCCATTAGGAACAAAGGCACTGGCTGGTTTGTATTTGTTTTTTTTAAACCTGCTTTATTTAGTTTTTAACAATATACACAGCTCCTGAATCCTTCTTGACTGAAAAAAGCACTGAGCTTTACATCCATCTTACCTAGTTTTTAACCTGCCACTCTGCCATTATCCACGAGAAAACAATTTACTTATTTTAAAAACAAAGTAACTTCTGTGGGAGCTGCTGCCTGACAGAAAGCCAGGATGCCTGTGGGAGATACATAATCTAAAGCTTTTTTTGTGCTGTTAGCCTTTTATAGCAAGGCACTGCATAGTCAAACCAACCACTTTAGACCATATGTCACCATTGTTAATTCCGTTTGTTGATGCCAAGGGTTTCCCTAATTTACCTGCTTGAATCTTTCTGCATAATTTTTTGCAAGTCTTCTCTAGCCATTTGTTCAGATCATCTTTCAAAGGAGAGGGTTTAGCACTCAAATACCGGGCCTCTGCAAGAGATTACATGGTTGTTAGGAGTTTAATTTTAACTGACATCCTATTTTCCTATATATGTCTGTGAGAAAAAAAAACCCCAAACTTTCTGGAAAGGCACAACACTGATGCCATTTGGAACAAGCTACTTTCTCCTCTTCCTAACTGTGACTCAGACATTAGGTCTGTACACAAAAATCTACTGCTATTTTTTTCCTTTTTTTTATTTCTTTGGTGATATAAAAACCCAAGCAACTGAAAATGGCCATACTGTAGGAACAGAAAAATTTCCTCTAAGGGTGAAAAGAGAAACAGATGAGTTAAGAAAAAAGCAAGGACTCTCTGACCCTGTATTTTCCGTAGCACACTACAGCAGGAATTAAAATGAATGCTACCAGATGGGGAATGGAAAAGTTTGCTGCTGCTAGCACTGAGGTGGTACTGCTCTCTGTAACTGTAAAAGCAAGGACTGTTTCCATTTCACTCTGCACATTTGTTTTGCTTGCATTTTCCAGACTCATCTCCCAGGCATCTGCACATGCTTGGCCACCGATATATGAAAAATCTAGGAAATAAGCTTTCTCTGCCCTTCTCTCTCCCCCTTTGGTACGTGTCCATTTCAGCAGACACTGCTGTACTTCTGTATGAGTAAGAACGACTCTCAGTACGTGAAAAATAAACAAAAATGTATTTCTAGGCTGGTGTTCACAAGCCTCTGTTCAACAAAATATTTATATGCCTGCTTAAATTTGTCAGTGAAGCACTGAGGCATAAGTTTAATGATATCCACATGCTCAGTTCCATTAGCTTTAATGGTCTTTAAGCCCACATTGAGAATCAGATGCACACTGATGTATGTTCAGAAGAGTGTTGGCTTGCCTGGAGTCTCATGACTGGGAGCTGGGGGTGTCGCACGTGCTGGGTAGTTACTCTTCTCTCAGCAGCAGTGAATCAGAGTCATGACTGTTAGCTTGAAAGGACTGGTGGTCAGTTCCATCTAGCAAAAGGATGTGTAGAGTGGAATGGATGAACACTTTCCTTCCGAGACCTGTATTTGGTGGCTGAAAGGCTGGGAGGAGACCCTACTTTTGCTTAAAGAGAAAATGGAGGCAAAGGCATTGCTGGGAAGCTCTTGCCATCTTTCCCAAGAACATTCCTTGAAAGGATCTGCTGTTCACTGCAAACTTCTCCAGCCCAAAGCCTGGCTGAGAAACATTTCAGGGTATCAGAATACATTGTCTCAAGCAGGAGTGATTTTGTGTTTTGAGGAAGTTAGAAAGCACCCGATGCACAGGCAGGGTAGGAGCCCCCAGGGACTACATCCAGCCATGTCAGTGCACTGCTCTGCCCTGGGGCAGGGTAGCAGCCCCCCTGGAGCACTGGAGGACTTACCTACGGAGGTAGTGGAGTCTTGCCTTTCTTCGGTAGCTGAGGATGTGGCCTGAGGGCAAATGAAGGAATCCGCATGACAAACGAGGCAGGAAGGGAGAGGGGGCATTTTTGGTACAAAAGGAGCCTTAATTTACCAAGTTTTCCATTAAAAAAAAAGAAGGGTGGAAAACAGAGAGATGAGGGGAAATTGCCCACTGATTACCAATACAAATGGAGAGCCAAAGTAAACAGACTTTGCAAGAGGGTTATGAAGAGGTTACCATAAAGTTACTCTTCACCTTTTGACCCGTATTATGAGTCACTCCAAGATAAGACTGAGCAGAGAATTGTCATATGGGAAATTAAGCAAAGGCAGCTCTTCTCCTAAATAAATAATTCCCCCAAGGGGAATTACAGACA
Source organism: Picathartes gymnocephalus (assembly GCA_013390045.1). Lineage (NCBI taxonomy): Eukaryota > Metazoa > Chordata > Aves > Passeriformes > Picathartidae > Picathartes > Picathartes gymnocephalus. Next base: position 48,928 of record WEKY01058264.1, read on the forward strand.
TGTAAGTTGATTTCTCTTTCTCTCATGTCCTTTAGTTTTGTGTTTCTGGGCACTGCTTTAGGCACTTGATGTGCTGGAAAAGTTAATTGTCTATACAATCATCCCCTCTCCACTTGGGCTCCATCAAGCAGCAAGCAACTTTACAGAAAGAATCTCATGAACTTCTGGGGAGTTTCTAATGGGCCAACTGAAATCCTTGACAGCCTTCTCTTGATGTCTGTAGTAGGATCCATCTCATGTTCTGCTGCTGATGCTGGGTGGGTGTGCTGCCTGTCACTAGGCAAGCCTCTGAACTGGTGATGACCTGTGCTCATATTTGGGTTTGCAGAAGTCAGGCATGGAGTCATGGAAGGCAGAGCAGAGCAGAGATATGACTGGGTGCTCTCCAGCTGGGTTTTGCAGACAGCTGTTCTGGTAAAAAAACTAAGCTAATTTTTAGTTACTGTGGAGCATACCTGGATAACAACATTGTGACATGCCATGAAGCTGTGATTGCTATTGGATACTTCACTGCACAAAGTGGCACTTTGTACAAAGTACAAAGGCAGTGAAAATGTCTCGAGCTTGTCCTGCCATGTATTTAAATGGAGTCTTATCTGATTTGTTGGACCTTGACACATAGGATTGCTCTCTCTTGGTACTGAAGAAACCCCTCCCATGAGATCACATTCCTCTCTCTCTCTGAAAAAAATAATTTGTCTGCTAACCGAGTGTCCAGCACTTGAGCAGTTGTCACTGTGCTTGTCCCAACAATGTCAGGGTGGGGGGATGTGCAGAGCTAAGTGCTGTGAAGCCAAGCCATGAGGAAATAGTGAGGTTTGTTACACAGATGTATTTTTGGAACACCACTTCTTTATAAACAATCAGTGATAATGAACCAGAACTAAAGACCCAATAAATAATTCAAGCAGATGGTGCTTCCCCATACTCTCGGTAATTTCTCTAACACAGTGCTTCAGCAGTGCCTGATTGCTGAGGAGCAGGTGTCATACAATGGTAAGAAATGATCTGGTTTTATTTTTAGTTATGGTCTTTATTCACACAAAGAGTTTTAGTTTTATCTGCTCTGACACCATCATTGGACAAATTTCAGTTCAATGAGTTTTGTTTGGATTGGAAGGGAAACTTCTACATTTTCTCCCATCAAAATTGGCACATTGGAAAGAGAGACTGTATGAATAAAAGCCTATCAGTGCAAATCTCCCTCTCCCACCACTTCTCCCCTTCAGCTCAATTCCTTGCTGGTAACTAACTGCCTTCCCTCCTGACACTGTCAGCCACACACGGTAGAGTTCATGTGTTACTGACTGCCACCACACCACTGAATCTGTCCGTGCATTTAATTCATCTCTTCTCTTCTGCATTATCTATTTGGACAGCATCCTCTGTGGGATAAATGACTGCAACAGGGCAACTTTCTTCCTTGGCAGTACTTTGATAAATAAAATTAATTGTAATAAGAGTAATAAAAGCAGTGCTAGTAACTATGGCAGCAGAAACAGAATAAGCAGGTTATTAATTTCACTCTTTAGTGAATACAGTTGCTTGGACAATTAAATCAGATGAGTCCCTTATGAACAGCCAATACATTAAAAAATTATAGGCACAAGAATAAGGTATTTGCCTGTTGCGTCATGGTCACAGTCCTGCAGGTGCTCTTTGAGCATGGCAGACGAAGTGAGGTATCTTTATATAGTTCCAGGAGAAAAACATTTAGGATGAATTTCATCACCTTGCAATTCCTGCTGATATGCACGGGGTAAGTAGCACTGCTCAGCCTGTGCAGAGAGGCCTATTGATCTGCCATGGTGTTACCTTGCACTGACACCTGGTCAGACCTGGACCTGGATGAGGTGGCATTAGCAACCCAGGATGCCTTTGTGCACCAGGATGCCAGAACTCCCTCAGAAGTCCAGGCCGTAGCATATTAATAGGATTTAACTGACAGGTGAGAACCTGTGTTTTCAAAACAATTTTGCTGATCTAAAACCAAATGACAGATAAGATTTCAAAAACATAAAAAAAAAATCCTTGCAAAATTCAAAAGTTTGACCATAAATACCCCAAAAAGTTTCTTTTTATTGTTTTGATGGGAGGAAAACAAGCTAGAGGATCCTTTCCAGACACACAGGGCCAATTTCAACCTCAGCATGAGGCCATCTCTACCAGCAGATGTTTAATTTATTGCACTGAACTGCTGGAGCATCATGTTTGAGGCTGCTTCTTTGACTGATATGTGAAAGTTAAGAAGAGCCCAACCACAATACCACAAGCCCAAAGGAAACAGATCTTGTTTTGCTGTCAACAGCCTGACAGAGAATGAGGCCCCGTTTTCCCTACAAGCTATCAAAGACTAACTTGATCAAGTCATATGAGATAAACGGAGATGACACTGTCATGCTGGGACAGGAAACATGCCTCCAGCAGCAGCAATGGAGTGTGTGTGTGTGTTTGCTAAGGAAAGGGCAAGGGTCTTATTGTCTCAAGCTGCAGCTTTCTGCTTCAAAAGGCTTTTGTGAGCAAGCGTAAACATGCTGGGTCTTTGCTGTCCCAGCCATTGACTGTGGTGGGAAACCAGGATCTCCTCTAGAGACAGCAGCTCATGTACTGCAGGGAAAATAACTCTGTTTTGGGTTTTTAGTTTCTTTTTGTAGTAATAAAGCTGAAAACACCAGTGCGTTTGAGACTTTTAATTAAAATGCTCAAGAGAGCCAGAGATGTTTTCTCAAGTGGTAGCTGTCCTTAGCAGGATCTCAAGAAGTAGGGCCCTGTCTGTTCTGAGCTCCTAACTGCTCTGGCTGAAGCAGAAGAGCATGTGGTAATTATCAGGCTATTATAGCATTACAGCTTTTCTCCAGCAAAAATTCCATCCTGGACTCAAGACAAGGTTGGTTAATGCTGACATGCTTCTGTAAAGCTGTTTGGTTTTCAATAAAAAAGAATTTTTGAACAAAAGACAAGTTCTGAAAAGCATTTCCTTGGGTCAGGTGCTTTTGCAGTGTGTCCAAATGTGGATAGTAGTAAGTGCTTTTCCAGCAATCAAGTATTCTCTATTTTTCAGTCAAAGATCTGGGAAAAGAGTGTTTAAAATTTGAAAACTCTAAAGGAGATCCTGCTCCTGCAGTCAGAGAAAGCCACACTGAAGAGCTGCTTTGAACATTTTAATGACAGTTTTTATTTCATGTCCAAATACTGGTTTGAGGGTGAAAATGTTTTGCAAATGTATTTTTGACAGAATAGCTCCTGAGGCACTGAGATAAAGGCAAATAATATGGAGACAGGAGATGTGACTTCATTCTGCTTTGTGAAAGCATTTTGGCTTTTTCCCAGTCTGGAACAAAACCAGCTTTAGGCTCCCTCATAAGTCTGTCCCATAACACTGTCACTTCCTGCCTAGTCAGATAGCAGTGCCGACCAGGTGGCTTTTTTTTTTAGCACTCCGGTGGATTCTTGAGAAACTGTGGAATGAACGATGAAAAGCAAGAGCGCAGCCCATGTAAATCCCCTAGATGCCCTCATCTTTCATGTTATATTCAATTCATCTCACCCTGACTGTGATGTTTCTGCTTCCAGTATGCCACAGGCATTTTAATTGATGATCTACAAGTGCCTCAGAGTTTTCCTGCTTTCAGCTCTCTTAAGCACACATGGACAAAAGAACCCATGATCTTCCCGGAAAACATTATGTGGCCAGCGGGAATCAGAGTATGTCTGCAACATTTTTTTCAGAGCCTCCTGTAGCTATTGGAAGGACGTCTCATGGGCTAGAACAAGGGCCTTTCAATTCCCCTACGCAAGTGTTGAAAGCTGTGTTTAGACTCAGGACAGCACCAGCTACCTTCAAGTGAGAATCAGACCTTTTCATCCGAATTATGCAGGATTAGAGGTATCTGTTGAAAAAGAAAAAGCAATTCAGGTACAATTTTCAGGTTACGATTCTTAATGTTGAAGGAGCTTGACCATAAGATGTAGAGCTCTCACAGGCAGGGCAGAAGATGGACTTTGTCAAGGAGAAATCTGCTCCTTTCCCTGAGGTCATGGGGAATGGGGACACCTGCATCTCACCCAAGGTGTCTACATTCATGCGGGGAGAAGCTGTAGTCTCCTGGCTTCTTGCAGTGTGGGAAATCTCAAACAACCCAAAGACTGATGAATCTTCAACATCTTCATAACCAACTTGGACAGAGGACCAGAAAGAATAGTAAATAACCTTGTCAATGACACTAAACTGGGAGAAGCTGTTGACTCCCTCCAAGGCAGAGAGGCCCTACAGAGAGACCTTGACAAATGAGAGGGCAATCACCACCTGTATGAAGTTTAACAAACATAAGTGTTGGATTCTGCATCTGGGATGGGGCAACTTTAGATATAGGTGCACATTGGGGAATGACATACTGGAAAGCAGAGCCTCAAAAAGGGTCCTGGTGGATGGCAAGTTGAACACAAGTCAGCAGTGCCCTGGCAGCCAGGAGGGCCAACCCTGTCCTGGGGGGCATCAGGCACAGCATCGCCAGCCGGGCAAGGGAGGGGATTGTCCCGCTCTGCTCTGCACTGGGGCAGCCTCACCTCGAGTGCTGGGGGCAGTTTTGGGTGCCACAGTGTCAGAAAGACATTGAGCTGTTAGAGAGTGTCCAAAGGAGGGCCATGAGGATAGTGAAGGGCCTTGAGGGGAAACTGAATGAGGAGTGGCTGAGGTCACTTGGTCTGTTCAGCCTGGAGAAGAGGAGACTGAGGGAGCACTTCATTGCAGTTACAAATTCCCCATGAGCGGAAGCAGAGAGTCAGACAATGATCTTTTCTCTGTGGTGACCTAAGGGAATGGCTTGGAGCTGTGTCCAGGAAGGTTTAGTTTAGATATTAGGAGAAGGTTCTTCAACTAAAGGGTGGCTGGCCACTGGAACAGGTTCCTCAGGGCAGTGGTCACAGCACCAAGCCTGACAGAGTTCAAGAGGCATTTGGACAATGCTCTCAGGCAATGGTGAGACTCTTGGGGTGTCCTATGGAGAGCCAGGAGTTGGACTTTGATGATTCTTCTGGGTCTTTTCCAACTCAGAATATTCTATGATTGTATGAAACCTCTGTTGTAGAAACAAACGTTAACCTTTCTTGGCTCTATTTGACTGTTGTGAGATCATTTTTTCGGTCTGTTTTAGGACGGGTGAATTTCAGTAAAATCACAACAGCTACCTTGCATTAACCAACATATGATCTGTAGACAGACCTGAATTTTAGGATTTATTCTTCCCCTGTTTGAGATGAAGATGTCTATTTATCCTTCCTTCAAAGATACAGAGAAAAACACTCTTAACACTCTTTCTGTGAATTTTATGATGGTAAAATTATGTTCATCATGAAAGGAAATGTCCCACATGTTATCTGTGCTTTGCAGCACACACACTGCAATTCCAGGTAGCCAGAGCTTTCTTCTGGAATGAAATTAGGCAATGGCATGATTCATTTCATGCACCACATGTGCTGTCTTTCATTTCGAGGATTCATTGTGCTTTGCAAATATCAATTGCTTAAGGCGCACAGCTCAAGTAGGTATAATTTATGGTTTTTCATGATATTTATTACCAAGATCATTTAAGTGGAACCCAGGTGTTCTGGGATAGAAACCCTTCTTCCTCAGCAGGCAGCACTCCCTGGCCCTCAGGGAGAGACAATTCTCTTCAAAGTGATTCCCAGGAATTCATTTCCTCAGCCTGTGATTAGGTTTTCTAGCTTTCCTCAGTTCTGAACTGTGGTCTTTTACATTTATGCAGCTGGGCATACATCTGAATTGCATAAATTGACAATCCTGATAAGATTTCTTCTTATGTGTAGAAGTATGACATGCATATCTACTTCACCAATGAGTCCACATCAAGTGGGACACTTTCAGTCCTTTCTTTAGACTGAATGTGAGATGATAAAGATTAAATTTTAATGCCTGAAAGTGAATATTACATCTGCATTTGACTTTGCAAAGTGAGGCTACTTTAATTCTAACGTCCTATTTTTCCCATACATGAAGGAGGGAATTGAAAAAAAAATAATTCCAAAGGCTTTAAAAGTGACTGGATTGCATTGATTTTGCTCTGGTAAATTTTATAATTATTTTACAGAAATATGGTAATCAACTGCTTTAACACCATGGTTTTCTACTTTACTAGTTTCAGTCAGCCTTTAAAGTAAATATCAAGCTGTGTTCCAAGCAGTGCCAGTGCAGTTAAGTCCAGTTTAAAAATCTGTTGCTATTATTATTGACAGCAATGTGCTTGTCAAACACTTGTCAAGATGAGTATGAAACATCAGAAGTTAGGCTATATCTATGGCCATCTTTTACTTCCCTGTTTGAGTTTCCACATAGAATCTGGAAAAAATACCCTTTTCTGGTATTTGACCTCTGTTATGTTGAATTGAGATGGGAAAACATCATCAGTGTTTTGAGTGATGTCTTAGCAAGGGACCAGGGATTTTGGACAAATGGAAAGAAAATACGTATTGAATGGATGTATATAAAAATGTTTTCCTTAGTTTTATGGTTTAACTGATTTCCAGGTCTTCTGTCTTTAATAAATGGCTTCATTTCTTTGCAATTCCCCCTATGAGATCATCTGCATTTGAATCAAAGTACTGAAATATGTTTTGACCAACATGACTATTTTGAGATATATTTACAGAGTGCATTGACAGAGGCATGTTCTTAACTTGGGTTTTGGCACTATAACGTTCATGGAGAGGAGAGAAGCAGAAAAGTTTCCATACCAGTATTGGCAAGGGGAATGTAGAAGGGAAAAAGGACTAGAGTATCTCCACACAAATTAATAACTTCAGGCAGAGCTTTGGGACTTGACTAACCCTGCCTTTTTGTGCTGGGATGTGACTTGGGGTCCCTGATCCCCAAAAGAAGATGTCCATAGCGGGACCATTGGCTGTGTACTGCTACACTGGCTGTGGAGCATAAAGAAAAGTTCTCCCTGATGACAGCCTCAGGGAGAAAAAATAGAGAGGTTAGGCAACTTGTCTAAGAGAGGCTTAGGAAAATTTCAATAGGTTCAGAACTAGCTGACATCTATAAAATAAGAGAGACAATGAGAGCATCTGCAATGTCGTGTGCTGGTCTTGCCTGTAGGAAAGGGTTCAGCCTCACAGACAGTGAATTGCCATGAGTAGCCTTGGGGGTACAGTTTTTTGTTTGTGCTCTCTGACCCTGTACGCTGTCTTCCGGACCTGGTCACCTTCCCTGTGCAGCCCAGCCTGGCCCTGATGGGACCCTCCAGTGCCTTATCTTCCTGGTATGAAGTTAGCTGCAAGGCTGCCCAGGCTTGTAGATAACCATGTGGAAATAATCAACTGCTACAAGCAGCCTTTGGCACAGCAAGAGCTGCTGTTCAATACACAAAATAAAACAAACCACCTTTCCTTGTGAGAAACACTTAGGGCTCAGCCCTTATCAAACTAGGCTTAAGATGAGTGCAGCAAAGGGCAGAGTTATTTGTAGGTGATGGGAAATAGTGCTGTGACACCTTTTTCTCTCTGGTACGGAGCCAGTCAGAGGCTAAAGTGGCTTCCAGCACTAATCAGGGTGGCTTGCAAACCTCTACTCACACATCTGCCATCTCCTCCCTCTGTGGAGAGCTGGCTGCTTGGAGTTACAGCTGCTGAAGCACAGCTGGTTCTGCCAGCTCCCATCATTTGCCATTCATGAGCAACCTGCAGCTATCCCTTAACATAGGTTTTCTGGTTTCAATCCAGGACAGAGACCTTGGTCTTCTTCTGTACCAGGGCCTCACACAGATTTTAGCTGTCCTGCCTCCCTTGTACGAGAAGGCAATCTGATTGCTGGAGAAAGAGCCACCAGTCCAGTTAAAAAATGCCCATGGGAACTGGTGCGCCATATTAGAGGGGCGAGCCCCACAACCTGTATTTAGAAAGGAGTAAATCTCAAAACCAAAAGGTATTTCACTACTAGGTGCCAAAGCCCCCACTCATTCACACAGTGCCTCAACTCAGTAATTGCTTCCTGTGGGCAGAACGTGTCATATGCAGGTCACCATTGCTTCACTGCATTTCAAAGTCCTGTATAAGCTCATATATGGGCAAGCAGAAAAGAAACAATTTTGCATGGTAATTTATGTCCAGACAATTCAGGGCTCTGGGAAAAAGTGCTGTGGCAAGATATCTCTCTTCTTGTATGCTGCTTTCTGTTGACACAGAAAACTAAAACTTAGGGCACTGTGTGTAAACACATGCTTGCCAACATTTGTTTCTCAGAAAGCAACAAATTTCAGTCAGTTTTGGTCCATCACTGAGGCACAACTCACTCCTCAGCTGTCCTAGCAACAGTATATCCCACGTGGACTACATGAAGGAGAAAGGAGAGGCACAAGCAAGAGTTCCTCGGTGCTGTAGTTTTGGCAGTATGAACCAGTCAGTAAGTAGGAAGCGGCACACAGGGTCTCAGCCTCCTGAGGAGACACAGGCAGGGGACAGGTACAATAGTGAACCTGCCTCTGTCACCTCTGCAAGGAGAAGATTTTGAGTAGAGTTGACCATAAGAAGAGAGTGTTTTAAGCAATATGGGGAGCAGAGCTCCCCACAGGTTACACCCCAGAGCATGGGCAGGGAGGGTAAAAAAGTGGAGGAAGCAGGAGAGGGGCAAGTGGCTTGTGGAGGCAGCTGTCACCCCCTGGCAGGTCAGCAGGCTTATTAGAACTCCATCTCCCTAAGGGTGAGCTTTGATCCCATGCTGTTAAAGGCTTAGGATTGGTCAACAAGTGAAAAACAGAAATGTACAGCTTTACTGACTCTTGTGAAAACATTTACACAGGCCAGTTTTCATTCTTCCTTCTTGGAAACATGTTGGACCAGACCTCTCCAATTTAGACAGCATCTCTATTCCTGAGGCATCTTGTGATGGGGAGTATCAGCTCTCTTGGTCTCGTGAGACCAGGGGTTAGCTGTGTTTTGCTGCTTAAAGAGAGCCAAGTCCTATAGCTTGCTTTTTCCTCTCAGCTCTGTACACAAAGAGCAGATACAGATGGGTTCTAACATATCAGTCCCAGCTGTTGTGTGTGATAGGCAGGAGAAGGGAGGGATCAGCAATCATTCTGCTAGCCAGCAAGGAGTTTCTACATAAGCAAATACTGCTGCTAGAGCACTGAGAATTGCAGCTTTGCCCCCTATAATAAGAAAGCTGAGTGTTTTTTGTGCAAAAGTGGGGAGGAGAGTGAAGAACGTATTTTGTCACGTATCCCAAAGCTGAGGGTTAAATTGTGACCTTCACAGTATTTCCCACATGCACAATCCTGTCGATAGGACAAAACACACAATTGCTGCAACAACAATGAAGACTGGATGACTGCACCCAAGCCTTGGCTATCGCAGGCTTGTCTTCATGGAGAAAGACATATCTAAGTGTCTCAACCCAGGTCATGTGACAGGCTCCCACAGTAAGGAAACATTTGGGAAGAGCAGAAATTAGTTCTACCAGTATGCCAAAGGAAAGACCATTTTGAGAAACATTTGAAAAAAGTGATCTTGTGTCATAGGAGTCCTCTGATACAACAGAGCCCAGTAAAGCAAAGGAGGACTGGTACAGCTGTTACTGAATAAATGGAGCTTCTGGTGAATGAAGAGTTTTCATGTATATGGTTCATCAAGAAAACATTACCCATGACTGGATGACATGTTTTAATCAGAAAAGGTCAAATAGACAGTGTGGCACTATATTAATTGCGGACAAAGCTGCTGAAACCCTTAGAGGTTCAGCTTGTGCATGGAAGACAGTTTAGAAATTTTGCACTTTCATCTGTTTAATCAAGTATCTACTTGCTCTTCTGAATATCTTTAAAAATGTAGCAACACATTCCTCACAGTTAGCAGAAATTTGACTTAATCTTTCCCAGAAAGCTTACTCTGGGGATTCTTCAAGTGATTTAGAACAAATTAAGTCTATTTCTTGACCAACATGTTCAGTACTTAACTAGGAAAAGACATTAGGAATAGCTTTGCAGCATAACAGGCAATGAAGCTTTGGAACGTATTTCCCATGGAGCACATAGAGTTTCCATCACTTCAGGTCCGTAGGAAGAGATTGGACAAGTGCCAGCCGGCCATTACTTAACTCTCCCTACCCAAGGGTAAGGGAACGGAGTGGACAGTCATTCCGCTCTCCTTCTACAAGGCCAACACAGGTTCATCCAGAAACAAATAGGACACAGGTTTCATGTGTTGTTCTCATCAATGATCTCATTGCTGAAAAGGTCCTGCATAAGCAAGAGTATTATTTTAATGAGTGTAAAACATAACTTTAAAGCAGCTGAGCTAAGTCAATAAGTATTCTTTAAAAGTTGCTAGAATTCATTCTCTGTGATGGGATCCTTAAGGGAAATTTTGTTCACATGCTTGATTAAGCATCCCAGATTCTAAATAGGTTTTTGAGTGTGTTCAGTTGAAAATCATGAAGTATGGTGAGGTTAGAAGACACTTGGGGCCGTATTTTATGAAATGAGCCTGACGTTTATGTAAGTGGCCAACTAATCTGAGGGAGCAATTTTTCAGGTTTTTCCTTTGCCTCTCTCCTATGTCCTTATGTGAGGGAAAAAAGCTGATGTGATCCAGATGGATTGAGCATGCTAGTCAGATTATCCCTGTGGATGCCCTTCATCTACTCACACTGCTCAGTCACAAAAATCATCTGGCACACCATATCACATTCAGAAAAGCAGGAAAATGTATACAGATCAATTATAATTTAATCTTTTTTCTGATCCAAAAATATGCAGGGTAGGTGACTTTTCTGGCAAACATAATGTTCAAGTACTCACTGTGATATCTAAAGAGGAAAGGTTTGTGATTCCCTATTATTTTTAAATACCTGATATATTAAAAATGGCATTTTAAAATCATTTATGGGTAGTTTATTTTATTTATCCTCTTCTCTCTTCATCCCTCCAGTCAAAATTGTACAAAAGTCTCTAAAGGCAGCTGCCTAAAGAAATCTTGGTTTGCAGATTTCATATGGTCCCACATCTCAGATTTTATCTTGCTCCCTGAAGCTAGGTGTTTTTTCCTATATCACCTCTAAAAAATGCTGATGGATGAAAGAGATGACAGGGGATTTTCTTAGTATTTATATTTTTATTTTCTTAGTGTTTATACCCAGAAATCTTGATCTTGAGGGAAAGAAACCAGATGTTGGCCTTTTATATGTTTATACTATTTTAGCTATTGAATTTAATTTTAAAGTGCCAACAGAATAATGTCATAACCTGTACTGAATGAATTGTTGTCTCTTTCAGAAGGGCTGGCTTAGACCATTGGATCTTCGAATGATGGGAAACGAAGCACTTCTATAGCTTAGATCATAGTTATAGTGTTTTCCACCAGCCAAGAAGGTAGTGCAGTTTATACCACGTAAANTAAAAATAAAAATAAAAATAAAAATAAAAATAAAACAATTTGTGCTTGTATTTGAATATCTGTCTCACAATGGGTGTAACCATGAGAACCTCAAATTCTCCCAGATTACCATAATGGATGCGGTTTTTCCCACTTGATGCCAAATAACATTGCTGGATCTGAGCAGAGAGGTTTGTCTACTCCTCTGGGAAAGTGGCATGTCTGGCTCTGCTGTGGCAAGAACCATTTTGATCCATCCAATCTCCTTCCAGAGAAGAGCCCTCTGGAAACGATCGGGGTTGACCTAAGATTGCATATGTCTGTTCTGCCATTTTTGGCTTGGCATTCATTGAGGGCACTGTCAAGAGCAGTTGCTCCAGACTTGATAGGACCCTTGGTAGACATGCTGAACTGCTGTATGTTTCTGGGGGATAGAAGAAGTCTAACCAAATGCAACAGCTTTAATTGAAGTTAATAGCTTTTCCTTCTGTGTAGTTGTACAGAACGTGTCTATACATCAGGTTTAAGAATTTAATTCCTTCATTGGCACTGCATGGCTGAAGGAGACTTTCTGGTCCAGTGAATCTGCATGTGTGGCTTCTCATTAAAACCTAAGGTAATGTGCAAGCAGAAGGCTGGTTAACTCATGGGCATAGTTTTATGATAAGAATTTACATTATTATCATGGCCAGTATTACAATATGGATTTGCTAGAACACTGCGATCTCTGGGAGAGTGATCACAACAGGTTGTAGGAGAATGAATTCATGGGATTGCTCAAAGTTGAGCACTGGAAGGTATAAATCACTGAATATCCCGTATGAGGCTTCTGGAGACAGGAGGAGACTGCAAAGCAGAGACATTTACTCCAAGGAAGTGGCCTGGACAGTGGAGTTGGGCATCATCAGTTTGCAGAGCAATGAACACTTCGGAGTTCAAAAACTGTGCAGTCCTGAGCAGCATCCAGACCCTCACAGGGATGAGGTAGGGCTGTCAGATCCTAAACATATGCTTAAATTTAAGAATGTGAACAATCCCACTGGCTATGTGGTTAGAGTGTACTCCAGCCCAGCTTGCTGTGTGCTGCCTGCTGAACAGGCAGACCAGAGGGGGAACATCACCACCACTGCTACGCACTGGAGGGTGCCATATCTGGCTATGGCTGGGCTGGCACCGATATCGTGCAGCAGTTGTGCCTTCCTGCCCGCACACACAGCAGTTTACAGGAGCACCACTGCAAAAACACAATGGTTGAGTTTAAAATGCAAGCCTGCTGGCAAGCTGAAGAGGTAATCTCCCCTCTCTCTCCCATTTGTCTTTCAGCTGGAGGGAACTATGCCAGTCAGTATGTTGTAGATTATTCAGATCCTGGCAGGCACATTCGAAATTAAAAGGCAAGTGAATAGGGGTGGAAGGGGAAGGCTTTGATTCAAACATACTCTATTCTTTTTATTGAGTGCCAAGAACTCTTGTGATCTGAGTGAAAGCTGTTATTACTCAAACCTTTACTCCAAGTCCTCCAGACCTTTCTCTACACCTGGCAATAGGATGGGTGGAAGTTCTATTACCTCACTTACGTACCTAAAATTAGCCATCTAAGCCCAGGTCAGTGCCCTCAAGTCTCCTGGGGAGAAAACGGCTCCTTCAGGTGTAATTCTTCATGCCTTAAGGCATCTGGATACCCATTTTTCTTCACTAGGTTTAGAAGAATGCTTGGGGATATAGCGGTTTGGGTGTTTAATGTTTCAGACCACTGTACTTTTAAGTGTCTGAAGTTGATAAAACCTTTTCCTTACTAAGTTGTGATAGAAAAATATCAATAGACATGCTGGACCAGACCCAAATTGCACCTACAAAGATGGACTATTACATGCCTGTATCCAGTGGCAGTGGCTGGGAAGGATACAAAAGCAGGGTGAGAGTTCAGAATACTTTCATTCCACTGTAATTCCTCACTTGATACTTTATGTCAGCAGGATCCTCAATCTAATCTTTGATCGAGAAGTTAAAAATAAATAACCCCAAGACAGAAGCTCTTTGCCCCCAATTCTGCTTTCAAGTACCTTTTCTAATATAAATTCAGAGGTCCGTGAGTAGCTTTGCGTGCATGCTGAAAGCCACTTGCAACTCTAGCAGCAGTGCTAAACCACATATTGCTTTCTGATTCATTTGACTTTTACGATTAGTTAGGAAATTAAGATAAAAGTTGCATAGTTAAAATGAGAACAAACTGAAAAAATATCTATTTAAAAAGGGTACAGCCAGTAATGTTAGATTTACAAGGCTGCTTAAAAAGGTCAATTCCAGCCAACATGTGTACAGATGCATCCCTACTCAATAACGCTAACTTAAAGGAGACTTGAATTTAATCCTGCATGATCCTGATCCCTGCATTTCCTTTCCACCTCACTAAGCAGCTCCATATTGCACTGCTTATACACCGTGAACATTTACCACCTGTGCACTCCATCTTCACGCTGTGTGACTCCACCCTGCTGCTTGAACCTTCCCAATATCTGTAGTAAGGGGATTATTTTCCCCCACAAAGACTCTGTGTTAAAACTTCCAGCAGTATCTCTGCTGCTGTCCCTTGCGCTCTGTGGGTGAGCCCAAGAGCTGGAGAAGGGAGTCAGTAGAGAAGGGAGGCAGCGAGCATCTCACCGATGGTTGATCTCATGCTACTCTGTCCAAAGGGCAACTTAGCTGCAAGTTGTGTTAGTGTGACTTGTCAGCATCCAAATGGTTCAGATATAAGAATGAACATTATCTTCCTTTTATCTCCAAGAGTCAACACAGGACTGTTTAAGGGCTTTGCTTGCCAGAACTCCCCAAGATTCAGTACAAAGCCAGACGTGGGCTTTATTTTTACTTCATTTATCAAGTTTACTTGGAATTTATCTCTACATCTATATTTCTTTTCTTACCCCTTGCCTCCTTTTTTTTCCTCATTCAAGTTCTAAAATCTGCTTTATATGGCAGGTCTAGAACCCACATTTCTTGTTGGATGACATTTCTTCAAGCTAAGTGAAGAAACAGCGTTATAGTCAAGAGTATCATCTAAAGGTAGTTTATCCAGTATAGCAGAGCCTGTCAGCTGACATGGAAGTGATTGTGTCAGGTTTGCACACAGAACTGATTGAGTAACACAGGCCGAGTCTCCTTTTCTCTGTTATAGCTTCCCCTTTATAAGTGGAAGATGTTTATAAGCAACATAAGTGTATATGTGCATTATAAACATTCAGATATCTGCTGGGGAAAGCAATTGTACTGAAAATTACTTTAATATGTTTGGGATTCCCAATTTTCATATTATCTAGAAAACTGTAGTCCTCAAAGCAAGAACCTCTGTACGAAGGTCTCATCCAGCATTCAGACTTGAGCGTCTGGAAAAGAGAAGTTGGGGACACCATGAACAGATAATTCCAATGTAATAATTCATTAGCCTCTGTTGAATGAAAATCAACAATCCCTTAATTTCACACAGACTTATTCATCTGGAGTTCTTCTCCTCATCTTGTTTAAGTCTTTTTTGCCAAGAATTATAGGGAAAAGACAGAAAATGTAACAAGGTCCAAAAAATTTATCCCGAAACAAAAACAAACTTTTCTTTCCCACATTCCTCATGCCCCCAGAAAATTCAGCTATCCATTACAAAATCAAGTAAACTATCTTTTTCTATTTTTGCTCCTGCAAAAATAAGAAGAGCAGGGTAGGGAGTAGAGGAAGGGTAGTTTTTCACTCTTCCAGTGAGAGATGTGTGAAAGAGGCCTTTCCAAGACCAAGAACAGCAGGGTGTTCTCATCTCGGAAGGATCTCCAGTGTGGTGTTAGTGCAGAGCAGAGTTCTCTGTGTGTGGGCTGGACTGCCTTCCCACACCCCAGGTTTCCCAGCAGGACCTTCAGCCAGGCCTCCCAGGCTCTCTGCTGGGGCAGGGGGTGGTGGCCATAAAGGCAGTGTGACTTTTGGCAGAGGCTCTACAAGTCTGCCTGAACCCTCTGTGCTTTCCTGGGGGCCTCTCAGGCTTGATGCAGCCCCCAGCTCATTCTGCTCTTCAGTGAGCTGGACTGAAGTTTCCTGTCTGTGGGACAAAGGGGCACTTAGACTAGTGCATGTCCAAAGTAAGTATTCATTCCCAAGCAAGCATGGAGCTTGCTGCTGCTGAAATGAGGATTTCAGTGCATTATAGTGAGGGTAGGATCCACCTCACCAAAGAGCTGAATGAGCTGGTCGGGCTGCCTTCCCACAGAGAGAAATGGGCACAGCTTAAGTGCTCCTAAAACAGAGATGATTTGCTCTGGGAAAATACACTGTGGACATCTAAGGCAAGGGGAAACAAACACGGGTCAAAAAGCCCAGCTTGTCCCATTTGTTTCCTAAAACTTTAGCTGGTGTTTGCACACATTGATCCATGTTACACTGGATTCAGTCCTTCCATTTTCGACCAGCATAGACTTCAAGAGGAGGAAATGTGTTACAAAAAAACTCAGTCCAACATACTTTGCTCATTCTTATTCTCGACCACTTCAGATTTTTATGGTATTATTTAAAATTCTAAGCATGGAGGTGCAGGAAACTGAGTGTCATTTCAAGTGCA
Organism: Picathartes gymnocephalus; assembly: GCA_013390045.1. Classification (NCBI taxonomy): domain Eukaryota; kingdom Metazoa; phylum Chordata; class Aves; order Passeriformes; family Picathartidae; genus Picathartes; species Picathartes gymnocephalus. The sequence continues at coordinate 64,910 of WEKY01058264.1, forward strand.
CAAGATCACAAGAAGGACAGCAAAAACCTGTGGAAACCTTACTGGTGTCTGAAACTAGATGCATGTTTCTCTGAAATTAACAGGTTTGTTTGTAAACAAGGCATCTCTGATTACATACAACCTCTAAACAATATATTATAAATCTATTTAGATTATATTTGACTCTATGTGCTGGGATCTCTCTGTCCTTCTCAGTTAGAAGCAGTGAGTTCCTCTCTTTGAGCTGCTTATAAACTCATCTCAAAGAATTAAGTCCCCTTCACAAGGCATCTGTCTTTGCTGCACGTGTATGTACCACATGTACAAAACCAGTGATCATGAAATTCACTTGGAGATTGATCACTTTTCATAAAAACACACGTTGTAAAAATGAACAGTAAATATTTGTCTTGTGGAAGAAGTTTACATTCTTATTTTTTTCAAGTATAAATAAATTGGGTCGAAAGAGGTTATTACATTAACAACTGGCAAGCTGTTCTCTTAATCCCTTATGCTTCCATAACTACAGATCCCATGGAGCAAGGACAGACACAGGGCACAAACAACCTTTCCTCCCTCAGCTGGGATCTCTTGTGCAAATGTGCACCTGTGGATATAACCCTTATGTAAAGAATATTTTATTTACAGAGCTTGCTTGGCCCCCTGAGCAAAGCCAAGGTCTGTTCCGGGGCATAATGTGCATGTACTATATCACAGTCCTTTTCTCAATGGACTTGCATAGGATATCCACCCAAGTCAGGGGAAAAAACTTCCACTGGCCTTAGCTCAGGTCAGAGCTCTACATTCTGCTGGATATGGTGATACATAACTTCTTGACTTTTCCCTCTCCAAATTATATTGTTTTAATTTATTTTTCCATCTTACAAAAGCCATGTCTCCAAACATGTTTGTGGCAGCAATGTTTTTATAAGTACTGCCCATAACATGTTAACATGGCAGAGGCCTAAACTGGCCTTTGAAGAACTTGGTCAAAAAACTCTTTCCCACATTTTGTCTGTGTTACATCTTCACAGATGCACTGCAGATCTCAATTCAGGAAGTGTTTGCTCCACTTGTTCTGTTTTGAAAGTTGTGGAACAAATATTCCAGTGAGAATTCAAGCCAAACAATAGAAATACTGCTCATGGTTTTCATTTTTCAGAACATTCACACCCAAAGGGTGTTGCAAGATGCACTGAGGTCCTTGAGACTGACAACCTTCTTTAACTTAGGTCTTAAATCTGATATCTCATTGCATAGTTGAAGCAAGAAAAATCTAAAAATCTGTAGTGCTGGTGGAGTCACATACATATCACTAGTGTTCACTTGCTCTGGAAAAGGAAACCATGCCTAAGTTAGGCAGCTGACTTGAAAACTATGAACAGGGGTTTGCATATGCATTGCACGTCTTTATTCTCTGAGAAGTTTCCAGCATCCTCAGGCAGAAAGCACAGCAACAACACTCCCTGAAAAACTGGCAGGAAGGAAACAAGTATTTTGCCAAATAAAAAGGGTAATAAGTGCATGTTATAATTAACAGAAAAAAATGTTTTGCAGTTTAGTGGCCTCCAAGTCAACACCACACTTCAGCTCTTTTAGCTGGTAAGTTATACATAATTAGGCTTTGTCTTGAACTGATGCCTGAATTGGCTACCTGGAAACAGAGACTAGACAGGAGTAAGAGAATAAAAGTGAATATTTATTTGAAGGCCTTCAAAGGCACACCCTGAGCAGCACACCCTGGGCTACCAGACCCTAAGATGGACCCTAAGATGGACGAAAAGTCACGAGTTCTTGACCCTGTTATGGGTTCTGGTCCATTTGCATATCAACATAAATTCGCCAATTAAAACTTCAGCTACTGATGTAATTCTCTCTGGCCTGCCCCCCTCCTCTCAAGATGTTGGTTTACACATTCTGGGGCCAGGACAGTCCAAGGGTCCTTGGAGAACAGGCCTGGAGAGGCTTGTTATGTCTATCCTAATCTGAGAGAGCAGCAGCTAACAGGTTACAAGACAGTTCAAAATTACATGCTAAGCACTACAGGATTTGAGAAATATGAAAGTTAAAATCCAAGGCATCACCATCACTGAGTATAATTATCTCACAGTTAGTACATGGCTGTCTTATTTTCTAGTGGGATTATCACCATCCTGTCGTGAACAGAAATGACCCCTCCAAGTGCTGCTTAGTCCTCACAACTATTAGCAAACACTTCCTACAGAATGCTATTCCAATGCCATTTGTTTTGGAAGTGCCTGCACAGAAATGCTTCTGCCTGTCAAAGGGCTAGAGCTTACTGCATTGTTATAGCTCTGAATTTGCACAAAAAATTGATACTTGGTGACAAGTATTTTCTTATCTTTTGAGGTTTTCACCAATGAAGATACACAATGGATTTGTTTAGATTGTGTATCATTTGATTTTTATATAATAAATAGAAACCACATAGACACCTCCATATACACTCTGAAATTCACTTGTTTTGGCTTAAAACAGAGCAGTGAGCAATGTAAAGAAGTTCTCACGCCATGTTAGGAGATCTGAACCACTGCCCACACATTACAGGCTGTAAGGATCATGTGTTGTAGGGTGTTGGGCACCTTCCACCCATCACCTTCCTGCACACCATCCCATCAGCCAAGCCACCTGGGCTCCCTCTTGGCCGCACCAAGGCTCCTGCTCTCATGGCTGTCCATCTGCCTCTGCCAGGACACGGACGCAGGGAGCACCAGCCCATGAATGCAGGAGATTGCACAAGGCTCATGCTGCCCCTCTGCCATTCTGCCAGTCAGTGGCACCCATGGCCATGGCACAACAGGAGCCAGGGTTTGCAAACACAGCCTTGCAGCACCAGAGAGCAGAGAAGGCACGCAGGGTGCAAAGAGCCCTCACTGCTCACTCCATGATCCCCAATACCCTATTCCCATCTGCCAGCAGATGGCACTCACTATATGTTTGACTCCTCCACAACCCAGGTGCACTTCCTGAAGCACAGTGAACAAAGGTGGGACACTCGCTGTCCTCCCGCGTGTCATGGGCCGTTTGTTACCTTTCACTCATTTATCTCATAGTAAGTTTGAAATTACTTGTCTTTGAGATACCTGTATTCTTTGTTGACGTTCGGAACTGAAAAGGCAAATCGAGGAGCGTCTGGGTGGTTTGAAATTACTTGTCTTTGAGATATCTGTATTAATTGCTCATGTACCCCATATTGGAGATAGGAAACTGCTTTCATTCAATTTTCTTTACCAGGCCCCCGCAAAGTTCAATAAGCTGACCCAAGTCATTGTGTTCATGCTTCAGAATTTTTTTATCTGGACAACCAGCTCTCTTGTTGGCCTGTGGATTCCATGCTGTCTACTCCCATCTGCTGCTTTTTTTGTCTGTTAATCACAGCCACTTCCTTGCTGGGGGGCTCCCAGCCGAAGGGCTACCAGCAGGTTCCGTGTGCTGGCAGGGAGCACAAGGGAATTACAATATTGCAACAGCTAATGTGACTTTTTACTGAAAGGAGAAGCTTCCATAGATGCTATGAGCAAGCTAGCACTCAGAGCGAGTACATCCAAACTGAATTCCTATTTCCCAACAAACCAATCCCATTTTGTCCCACCCTCGAAAACTCCATGCAAGCTGTTGTGTTCTAGAGTGGGGAAGTTCAGAAATTCAGGTCTGAGTGCCTTCCAGTCTGGGGTGGCCTTATATTGAGGTCCCTTGATTTGAACCAGCTCATCTGGTATTTGACTCCCATTTCACACCATCCATCTGTGCATGGCTGAGAGAGTTTGTGCACAGGAACCAAGACAGTCGTAATAAATCATATTATTTGCTATGGATATACTCAGTAGCTTCAGAGATGTACAGACAGTTATGAAGGGAGCCTGTGAAGCTGACGCCTAAATAAATAGCCCTGTTAAATATTTCACTCAGTCAGTTCCTTGGGATGGCTCAGGTTCAGCAGTGAGTAGTTTTACAGCCACTTCATAAGAGAGGAGGGAGGAAAACAGTAATTAAACTATCTCCTTTTGGCAGCGCAGCCCCTGTCGCTCAAACTAGCGAGGGAGTTTGGTTCCAGACAGGAAAGCACATGGGAGCACAGAGTCTGCAGCACTCCCCTTGCATGCCCTCTCTTCAGATACCTTTAAAGGACAGGCTGTACCTGAACCGAATTCAGTCTCACATCTCTCCTGCTGAGCCTGAGGAGGAAGCAGATGTTGGGGCTCAGAAGGAGAGAAAAGTCTCTAACATGCATACACACACACACACTTCCAGCTTTCTGGGAAAAAGCTCTGTCCAGCTAGTTTTGGCTGGTCTCTCCAATATCACAATTATTTTATACAATTTAGAAATTTTTGAGGCTCAGTTATTTTTGTTTCTCTGAGAGCTGCCAACCTACTGAGAAGTCTTGATCAGGTTTCCAAGAGCTGATGTTTCACTCATACTCTTCTAGCCCCCTCACAGCCTGCTTCCAAATGAGCCATACCCCTAGCCAGTTCTGGGTTACAGCAGTGTTTTGGTGGCTACACAAACCCGTAGATATGGAGATATTGGAGATGTTGTACTGGGACACCAGTGGAGGCAAACCACTGCATGGACAGCCATTGGGGCTCTCTAGGGGCACAGGGCATCACCACTTGGACAGTGTTTGGCTACACAGTGTTTGTGCCTGAGCTGTATGGGGCCCGTGCCCGGGACCACAGTCACCATCCATCACAGTAATGCTGACAGCACTCCCACAAGAATTTCCTCTTTGACTTTCCTTAGTTTACCAGTTCTGCCTGGAAGGGTTTTGTCTTTTGTCTTCACCCAGAAGTGTACACTGAGCTCAGGTCTGCTCTTTCCACTGGCATAGGTCAACACCATTTACCAGCAGGGGCTCCGAGTGTTGTTTGCTTTCTGTTTGTGTTAACCACCAAGATAGCACTGCTGGAACTTCAGCGAGGGAACAGAACCACCTTCTGCCACCTCTTCTCTTTCTTCCTCTGATCTGCAGCCAAGCCCCAATGCCCAGAAGTCAGACGTCAGATCAGTTTAAGAGACGATGGGAATTGAGAAATAATATATGTGGTGGTTGGCTTTTGTTTCCTTGCCTCCAGGTTTTTAAGTCTTCAAGACTGTATTTTACTAGCCTGCATTGATCTGAATCACATTTTAATGAAGATCTAACCCAGAATTCCCTCACTCTCATGGAATGGTGTCTTGAAAAAAATTACATTGGATATTGCGCTAAAGTAGTCACTGCTCTTTCTGCTTCCTCTATTAATTTTTCTCTGTAAAGTTGAGGGACACATTTGTGGAATGTTAGTTACATTCTTCTAGTCAGCTGAGACCTCTGATATTTGTCATCATTGGCATGAATAAAGTTGGCCAAAAGGAAAACCTTTGTTCTGAGATCTGCACTCAGCAAACCTACCTAATTTACTGCAACTGGCCTTCCTGCTAAAACAAAAGACAAAGAAGACAAAGAGGTTTCCAACATTCCAGTAACAAGTTTATCCAAAAAGCACCAACTAGTTTTCGTTTTATGAGACACAACCTTGTCTGTGAGTAGTCCAGTACCCTCTATCATTGCAACAGCCTGGTCAACACTCATGGATCCCAAATGACTCCTGTTTAAATACACACAGACTGGGGATACTGGCTTTATTTCTTGGCTTCAGTCATAAGCTGCATGGTTTTAGAGACATTTGAGTACCAATATTTGATTTCCGTTTTGCTGTTGATGCTTTTCAAAGAGTGTATAAACAGTTAAACTGCCAATAAATGTAATATTTTTCAAACCTGTCTTGCTCATTACACTGTAAGTTACAAGCTGAAACCATATAATCTATGAGAAGGCTGTGTGTCTTCTGGTATTGAGTAATGGAGCATGCCGAAGATACTTCCATGTTGCCAAAAACAACAGCAAAACTAAGAGACAGTGTGTCACATTTCCCGTATAGACGGATCCAGCGTGTCACATTTCCCTTATAGACAGATCCAGCATTCTCAAAAGCCTGGAAAATCACAAAAGTGAACAACCACAGTAGTTAGTTTCATCAGGGCTACTCACTTGACTGCCAGAACCAGCCTATATGAACCTTCGATAGCTCTGTTTTACAGACAGGGAACTGAGAAGTGGCCTAAACTGTCTTGAGAGTGCACAATTTGTCTCCCACCTGACCTGGGCCTCTTGCATGAAAACAAGAGCAGGTAGGAGGGGGCACCCATTCATTTTGTCCCAGTCTGGCCCCACCCAGGGAGTGCTTTTGGACTTTTCCAATGAGGAACACCATGTGGTGGGCTGAGAGTTCTGGTGTGTTGTCACCTCTAATCCATAGCGCAAATGCCTTTTCTCTTTCAGGGCAGATCTTTCAAAGGGCTTCTCATTTCGCAGATTGCCACGAATTTTGGCAGCATGCATGAACTGCAGAGTCTTCTGCCCTCCTACCCCAAGGCTCTTGTTGCCAGCAACGTTTTTTGGTTTACAGTGATTTTGTAGCCAACCAGCATTCTGACATCTACAGTGGATTATTTCTATTACATGGCTACATGAGTTTTGTCCCTCACAACACAAAGCATCAACAGAAACTGGAGAAATGTACCAGGAAACGTACTGAGGAAAGTAGGGTCTCCCTGGCTGGGTAACAGCTACTGCTGGCAGAGCAAGTGGTGCAGCCTGCCAAGGACTCCCAGCCAGGCTCCTGTTAGAGAAAAGCTTCCATGGAAAGCACAAGGTAAGGATGTTGCTACTTAAACCGAACAACCTCTTTGTGATTAGCTGTGAGTTGCCATGGTTTGGCAAACCTATGCAATACCATTAGCATTATTTGGACATGCTTCAATTTCCTGCTCTTACTGATTTCCTTCTCAAGTTTTGAGAGACTTCACCAAGAACCTGTCAACCAGCACAGAAGGTCAAGAAAAGCAGCATGCTTACCACACCCTTGAGAAAAGACAACGTGGAACAAACTCATGCATAGTTACCAATACATCAAGATGAGGCATATGTGTTAGAGCTTTTTAAAAGAAAAGTGCTGCAACCCAGATTAGCCAGTTCTTCATTTAGTTTCAATTAGAGTTGGAAACCAATTCAGACTAAACTTTTAATTGATGAATATAGTCCCTTTGTGCCAGAAATTGCCTGTAAACAGACTATGACTTCTCCAGAAATACGTACTATTAGCTGAAAGTTTTCCACAAGTAAACATCTGTCTGTGACTGGCTCACAAGTTGTTCACCACAAGTATTTGTTCATGTATCTGGGCTCCAATATTTGAGCTACCCAATTAGTTAGCCAAAGTCACGTGGCACTGTGTGTCTCTTCAGCCTGATCAGACTGCCTACAGGAGCAGCTTCAGCACAATGCTTGTTGAAAATACTGTAGTTATGTGGTTAATCAGCACTGGCTTGCAGCAAATGCTGTTAAAAACAAAAGCTCACCCCACCAGTGACTGGTGAAACATAGGACTAGTGACTAGGAAATATAATAAAATCATAATAGATTTAGCATTGACCAAAATCTTAGAAGAATTCTTCACTAACTTTGGTTTCAGCGTAATTTGTCACACTTTTAATGTGTTTTCATAAAGAACTAAGACTTCTGTAGTCATAGAAATATAGGTGTATACCTTTGCATATGTATCCCTAATAACTCTTGAATCCCCTAGTCAGTTTCTCTCAGATTTGACAGAGGAGAGATGCAGACATAAATTTCATATTTCAGGGAAAGACAAGGCTGTACTGGAGCTGCTGAATTTATTAGTGCCACCAAAAAAGACAAGACTTCAGTATAGCCCTTCCCTTACTAGAAAGAGCCCAGAAACTCCAAGTTTGGGCCTCAGCAATTTGAAGCAAATCAAGTTTCACTGGCACAATTACCCACCAACACATGGGTTATCTTCATTTGCAGCATACAAACTAGGTGCAACTTGGACTTAATTTAGGAAAGGGAAAGGGAAAGGGAAACACGTTCTGTTTCAGATTTTTTTATTTTTTTTATAATGCCCCAGCCTTTACATATTCTTTTTATAGTCAATCTCCTTTGCCAATTTCACATGCATCCTCTCATCTATGGGCTTTCAGCAAAGCCCCTTGAACAACCTTGTAATAAAAGCCTTTATGAAGAATGGAGACTTATCTTTCTTGTCCTTTCAAGTGCCACAAGCAGAAGCTGAAGGAGCAGAGGTATGAAACCCCTGTGGTCTTGCAGTATGGGTGGGATAAAGCTATGTTTCAGGAATTGTGTTTAAGCTTGGAGTAAAATGCTGAGTTATTATCATCTGAGCATCTTTTCCATCCAGCAGATGTCATCTGCTTCAGTGATAGGAAGTGCAAGTCAGCCTTTATTTTCAGCCAAAATAGGCTCGTTTTCAATAAGGATGATTGCAATACATGATTTTACAGTTTGTAGATAAGAAAGTGTATTATTTTCCTACATGGGAGCAGCAAAACTAAAGGCTGCAGAAAAGATGAAAAACTTTTCAAAATCCTTGTCTGGCTCTGACTTGCCTTGCATCAAAATGCGATGCAATACAGGAAGGAACTCTGTTAAACCCTGTTGAATTATTTTGGAAAACCTCACCCACATATTTACAGTGTTAGTTTATGTTACACCAGTTTGCCTAAAAACTTAAAACGACTTTTTGGTAATTACACAAGTCTCAGGACATCATGACCTATGAAGTGAACTACTGAACCTCCCTCGTTGTTAAATATTGCCTTTAAAGATTTTTTAAGTTTCATATTGGAATCTGCTTTCCCAGTTTCCCAGCCTTCTCTGAATATTACCATGCTTATTGTGATAAAAAGGCATACACTTATTCAGACAGGACCCTTGGGTGGTTTTCTTCAACTACTGGAACTACCAATATGACAGACTGGCATTTCTCTGTTCATTAAAGTCTATGTTCTGAAAACAAGAGTTTAATTTGGTTTACAGGGGGAAGAACTGTGCGCATTTCAACACATTCAAGTTAATAGGACAGGTAATGATATAAGTAGAGAAAAACTTGGCACAGAAACTGTTTCAAGAACGTAGAATCATAGAATTATTAACATTGGAGAAGCCCTTTAAGACATAGAATCCAACCATCAATCTGGCACTGCCACCATGTTCACCATTAAACCATGTCCTTAAGTGCCATATCCATTCATTTTTTGAACACTTCCAGGGATCGTGACTCCACCACTTCCCCATTCCAATGTTTTACACCACTTTTTGCAAAAACTTTTTCCTAATATCCCCCCCTGATGCAATTTGAGGCCGTTTCCTCCTGTCCTGTCACCAGTTGCCTCAATGAATAGACTGGCACACACCTTTCAGGTAATTGTAGAAAGCAACAAGGTCTTCCCTAAGCCTCCTTTTCTCCAAGCTAAACAACCCCAGCTCCCTCAGCTGCTCCTCATAAGACTTGTGCTTCAGACCCTTCCCCAGCTTTGTTGTCCTGCTCCGGACTCGCCCCAGTGCCTCAGTAGTGGACACAGGAGTTGAGGTGTGGCCTCAGCAGTGCCAAATACAGGGGGACAATCACTGCCCTGGTCCTGCTGGTCACACTACTTCTGTCTCAGGCCAGGGTACTGTTGGCCTTTTGGCCGCCTGGGCATGCACTGGCTCACGTTTAGCCATCTGTCAAACAGCACTTCCAGGTCCTTTTTCCCCAGGCTTGTTTCCAGCCATGCATCCCCCGGCCTGTACTGCTACATGGGATTGCAAGACTCAGCTTATTTATTGAACCTCATACAATTGGCCGTGGCTCATTGATAGAGCCTTCCAGATCCCTCTGCGAAGACTTCCTACCCTCCAGCAGATGGACGCTCCCACCAACGTTGGTGTTGTCTGTGAACTCACTTAGGGTGCAGTCAATCCCCTCCTCCAGGTCATCAGTGAAGCTGTTGAACAGGACTGGCCCCAGCACAGAGCCTTGGGGNGCACAGCGCCTTGGGGAGCCCCACTAGTGACTGCCCACCAGCTGGATTTAAATCCATTCACAGTCAACCTCTGGGCCCAGCCATCCAGTCAGTTTTTCACCCAGAGAAGAGTACATCCAGCCATAACTTGGGAAGAGTTTGTCCAGGAGAACGCTGTGGGAAATGGTGTCAGGTGCTTTACTAAAGTCCAGGTAGACAACAGCCACAGCCTTTCTCCCTCATCCACTAGGTGGGTCACCTGTTCATAAAAGGAGATCAGGTCAGTCAAGCAGGACCTGCCTTTCACAAACTCACACTGGCTGCCCTGATCTCCTGGTTGTCCTGTACTTGTTGCATGATGGCACTTAAGATGATTTGCTCCATGACCTTATCCTGCCCCGGGATCAGGCTGACAGGCCTGTAGTTCTCTGGATCCTCCTTCCAATCCCTCTTATATATGGGCGTCACATTTGCCAGCTTCCAGTCACCTGGGACCTACCTGGTTGACCAGGACTGCTGACAAGTCATTGATAGTGAGCTCTTCTGCCAGCTCTCTCAGTGCTCTTGGGTGAATCCTACCTGGCCCCATGGACTTGTGCTGGTCTAAGTTGCATAGCACTTCACTGACCATTCCCTCCTGGGTTGTGGAGGCTTCATTCTGCTCCCTGTCTCTGTCTTGCAGCTCAGGGGGCTGGGTACCTTGATGACAATGGGTCTTGTTATTATATGCTGATTTTAGCACCTGAAGGCAAAGGTATTGCAACACTTTCAGGACAATGGTTTTAAAAGTCTCCAAGTACAAATTGGACCTCCAGCTTCCTCATGATTAAGTAATTATGAGTGAACATTAGTAAAATTAGTGTTTGAAAGATTAGCAATTTTATTTAAGTGCCCCTCATTTTAGCATTCCTCTCAGAAAGATACTGGATCAGCTGCATTTACATCGGGAAATGTATAAATCAAGAAAATCTTAGAGAAATCTGCAGAGACATGTTTCCAGAAGCCCCCAGTAGCAGAATTTGACACCTTCCCTACAAACATCATTTTTGTTTTGTTTTTATTTTCTCTAGGTCCCCTTCCCATTCTCTCCACACCCATGAGGGCATTTGCTGCTGAGTAATTTTGAAAAGTCTGGATTTCAGTTATTAAACGTTTCTGGTTTTTATCCTCTGAAAGCTTTGCCAAGGTGCTGGCAGCTTGAAAGCCAGTCGTTCAACTTCACTGTTCAGCCTCAGCAAACAGCAATTGACAACGAGTATTTTCCACCTATAAGCCTTTGGGAGTCCAAACCTCTCATTGCAGGGAGCCCACTGAGTTGAAGAAGAGGGCAAAACCAGGGAAATTGTGAGGACAAAGACAGCTTTCTGTTGCATAGCATAAAAAAGGGGTTGCAGATTCCTCACATCTTGTGCTGGGTTGAATGGGGAGCAGTCCCTTTCAGTTTGGAGTGTCCCCAGGTGGTCATGCCAAGGGGCATCTGCAAATCTGGTATTTATTCTGCTCCCTTTGGTCTGAGAGAAGGGCATGCGCAGAACCTGGGCAGCAAGACATGGTTTCACAGCCCCATCCACATGCATTCAGTAGTTCCTGTTACAGGAGTCATCCCCACACTACCCTGCCAGCTCCTCCAGGAATCTCAGTGGGATAGAAATGGAAAGTCACCCAAGGGATAACCTGACTGCTTGGAAAGAGAGGGCAGAGACCAATGGCCCAGCCCCAGCCCTCCTGCTCCTCACCTTCCTTCTTAGCGTGGGGCCCAGGAGCATGCTGAGCCTTCCCTGATCAGGATGTGTAGTGCAGTGGATTGTGTGGTGAGCTGGATAAGTGTGCTGTACCGGGCTGACTCAGAGAACATGTCATCTATGGCATGAATTATTGTGTTTGCTGAGAGACACTGCCCAAAACAGCATCCTTCTGGAGAGAACTCACCAGTTTGGAAGGACACTCACAGTACGCTTCGGATGCCACACAAGAATGTGTTAAGATCCTCTCTGATGTTCATTTAAGTTGTGGCTTTCTGTTGAAGTAATGAATAGTCATGCTCTGGGTTTTATTAATTTCTGGTGCATGATATGACCACATGCATCATTCTATTCCCTCCTGCTCTTTTGGCAGGTGCTTCACTACCATCTATTGTCTTAGACTCAGAGAACCCAGACCCCTTCATCAAAGGACATCAGTGGGAAGTAGACAATCACGTGCCCTTTTAATGACTCAGACATCAGCATGAGGTCCATTGCACCATGGTTGTTAACAAAACAATTAATCAGGGTTGAAAGAGAATGATGGGATACAAAAGCATCAGCATGATCTTGTCAAGAGCTGGCTGCCTCAGACCAATCTAGTTTCTTCCTCTGAAGTGATCAGCCATCTGGAGAATAAAGGGGAAACAAGCAAAATTTTCTTGCTTTGAGTTTTTTACACTGTCACCCTGATTTCCTTTTGTGAAAAAAAGTGAAATATTCTCTGTTGAATAACCATGCACAACCAGTTTTATAACCATGTGCAAGGAGCAGTCGTCTGCTCAAGAGCAGTCATATCTTCAAAAAGGAAATCCTAAGGTCTGATCTGTATCTTTTTATATTTTCTATTTGGATCCGGGCATAGAGAGAACTCCTGTGAAATTTATTCACAAGACAGACATGAGCAGGCAACAAATCTAAAATTATTTTTAAAAAAAGAGAAACAGTACCAAAATTGCTTTAGACTTATTTTTATTTTTGATTGTGTATAGCTATTTGACCTTTCTCTGTAACGTTGTTGCCAGGCTGAATGCTTTCCTGTTCATATCTGTGCCTTTCACTTCTGCCTCATAACACTTTCACAAGTTCCCTATATAACTTAAAGCGGAGGACAAGAAGAAATCCACTCGATTTGTGGCAAAGGAGGTTTTGGATTAATATGAGAGAAGATTGTAATGGAGAGATGGTGGGATCTTGTCTACTGGAAGCTCTGAAAAGCAGATGTGATGAACATCTGTCACACTTGATCTCCCAGGGCTGGATCAGTCCTACATTCCAATGGTTAACGTTAAGAGAACAGCTGTGGATCCAGCAGTTGCAGCAAAGACATGTGTCTTTTGAAGTTGCAGAGCTATTGACCATATTATAAAATCAACAGCTGGATTTTATTGAAAAGAAGACAATATTTCCCATCTCTCCCTGCACAGAGGCAAACAAATCATGCTGCATCTGTGCTTTGGTCAAAGAGAAAATCTTCTGTTATTAATGTATGATTGAATTAATTTAGAAATACTTCACAGGTATGTTCATGTGTATACATGATTCTACGTATATTTCTAGTTGACATTGCAAGAGAAATTAATAAAAGTGGACATTTTGCATACCCCACTGACCTTCTCAGGACAGCTGTAGAGATGGAGCAAATCGGCATAGACAGCATTTTCACTGGCTGATCTATTCATTCCAAGCCTTTTGCTGGGCTTCCTAGCAATGGAGGAAAATTCAAAGTGGCTGCCACAGGAAGGAGGGGCAGGTCTGGAATTGTATCACGCCTATTACAGGAGAGAAAAAGGGAGGGAGAAGGATTGGCAAGCAGTGATCCCCACATCTGTTACATTCCCATCCCTCCTGTCACATCCTTTCAGGGGTGGCAGACCCAGCACTGAAAAAAATGCGCAATGGAGCCTTGACCACTTGGCTGCAATCTTCCCTTGACTGCTGCTCTCCACTACTTCTGTCCAGAGTCTGACTTTCTTTTTTGGTGAATTATGAATTATCTCAATTAAATCCTCCTGGAACCTTTGTATGAGCAGAGCCCAATGGCAGGCTACAATGCCAAGTGCTGGCTCTCTGAAAGCTCCCAATGGGACACCAAAAACAAATGCTGCAAATAGCATGATTCTCTGTGTGTATTGCCTGGCTGAGTAGCTTCCAAGTGCTAGATCACACTCTGAAGGAATGGTGTTTCTGCATTGGGCTGTCAGCATCCTCAAATAGGAAATTCTGGAACAGCAGGTTTTTGACCACTTGTGTCCTGGGGGCTGGCAAGAGCCCTGCCATGCAGGAGAGACACCGTGACTTTAACCTCACTGTAGAAACTAAGAATTCCTTTATTTCCTGATGAGGAAAAGTCTGCTTGTCCGAATGCTTGTGGTGGCTATTTCAGAAGAGATTAATACACCTCATTGTCATTTTACTGCTCTTTATGGCAAACCATTCCCATGCTGCTAGGACTGGTGGAGTATAAAACCCTACAGAACTGAATCATTACAGGAACACAAATAAAGCTGTGAAGACCATTTCATCTACTTCATTGTTAAGAGCACAAGAAAGTAGCCGCTAGAAATATAAATCCCTATGTTCTTACAATTAACAAAAGTTTCATTTATTTTGTGGGCCTTTATGGATCTGGCCATAATACTTTTTTAGTATTAATCTTTTCCTGTTTTCCAGCAAAATATTCAAAAAGCTTTTTAAAAATGAGAATGAACTGGCTGAAGGAAAGCACATGAGACCTATCTCACCTGTTAAAAATAAGGTTTCTTTAGAACCTGAATGTCTCAAATACGATGCAATCTATTTTGGTATCTGAAGATGCTTGTTCATTAATTCACAGCTAAGTTTTTCAAGTTTATAGAAAACTTGGCAGCACCCTGAAATACTCTAATTTGATGGCATTTCTTTCCTGGTCTGCCAGCTTGAAATTTAAAGAGGATGTCATCTCCATGGCTGTGCCTACGGGTGGCTGGGTGTCCCAAGGGACTTGTCAGCAGATGACACAAGATCCTCATGTCTGGAACTCAGCTCATCACTGGAGTTATGGGAGGACCATTCAGTAGGTGTCACTAGCTGGAGGAGCACCAAAGATGTTGAAACGATGGTTTGCAGGAAATCATGTGGGATTTGGGCATCTTCCATTCACTGTAAGCTAAGCTATGGGGGAGATGCTAATTACTGTTTATGCAGCCTCTTGGCAAACTTGGCGGCCTGCTCTGAACCAGCCCTGCAAGCTGACAGCTCCTGATAGAGACAGGATGAGACCAGCCTGAGTCAGTCGGAGAACTGCATGTGTTCCCTCCCTTTGAGACCACAGTGGTGCCTCTGCTCCTGCCTGGCCACGTGGTGACTGCTGTGCGCTGCTTGTCATCCACTGCTTTAGGTTTGGGACCCCCACATGCTTGCCTCCCTCAGTCTGACATTTTTCAAGATGAGACCAGCAGGGACACCTGGAGGAAAAGCTGTAACCTGGGAGCCCTAGGTAGGGAGGCAAATTGCAGAGATTTCTTCTGAAACAACCATCATCTCCCTTTCCTTTAACTTTGTGGTTCTTTGCATATGGGCTGCAGGGGCTTATTGCCAAAAGGAAGGCATTTCTCATATCCAGCTAGGCCACCTTTACACTCCACCCCAGCGGCATGCTTCTCCTCCATTATTCTGCTGGTATCAGCAAATGGAAATATTTAGAGAGAGATGACTGTGGCTGACCCAACACACAAACCAGCTTATTTTAGAGGCCTGCTATTAACTCTGTGGTTCTACACTGGCAGCCAGAAAGGGAGACAAAAAAATGAAGAGGATTATTTCCAAGTGAATTCCCAAGGGTGCATTCAATTATAGATGTTTTTAGACCTTTCACAGGCTTCATTAAAGGCCCTATCATTTTTCCAGAAAAAACAAATTTGGAAACAGATGGGAATAAATGAAAAATTTATTCCTGCAATTCCACACATCCCAAAATGAGCAGTGAGTGATCTCTGCTGAGTACCAGTGTTCAATTAAAAGGATGCTTATGAAGCCTTCATACTGTGAAACACAAATACTTGCCTACAACCTGCTGGGAGCTGCCTCATGAGAGAAAAAACATGCACTCTATTAACTCAGCTGGTATGATGTTTAGCATGTAGGCTATAAAATGACTTAGAAAGGGGACTTTATGGACACTGGTATTAATCACTATGTGATGACACAAAGTGAGAGAAAACAGGAAAGCATTATTCCTTAGAAAGAGCTTTAAAATACAAAGGAAAATTCCAAGAAAAAGTGGGAAATAAGTTTGGGAAAGGCCTGAAAATATATTTCAAGGACCTAAAATCTGAGAAGTTCTGGGGGAATAAGACAGTTGTCAGGTCAGTAGTGCAGGCTGGTACTCAAAAGAGCTCCCATTACTTAGGAAACTGAAATGCTCCTTAATAGGAACATGTGATTCTGTGTTGGTTTTTAGCATGTGTGACTTTGTTTAAATCCCTTTTGGATCTAGCCTTGAGGGCCTTCTGATATTCGGAAGAGTTGTTTTCCAGCTCGGAGGACTGGAATGTTTTGTTGGAAGCACTCTACATCCCACCTGTGTGGTGCTATGTGCTGCACCTGTTACATATTGACAGCCTTCTGATATCCGGAAGAGTTGTTTTCCAGCTCAAAGAGCTGGAATGCTTTTTTGGAAGCCCTCTACATCCCACCTGTGTGATGCTGGGTGTTGTGTTTGTCACACATTGACAGCTGGGCAATGCTCCTCAGTATATGTCACAACAAGCTGTCCCCACTGACAGTGACTGCAGCCCATTTCTACATCTTCATTTTGAGACGAGAATAACTAAACACTTTAGACAAGGGAATAAATTTAGATTAGGTTCCTTTAAATAATTTTATCTCTATTCTTATTGTATGCTTAATACCTTGTTTGTGTAATAAACTGTGGCAGAAATTATTATGGTAATTTGAACCAGCTCTCCTGACAAACTTTCTCTAAGCTATTTGAAACATGAGAGAGTGAAAATGGTTACAGTCTGTTGCATTTTAGCTAACTACTGAAGAGCTTTTGGACATCAGAGCAGGAACAAAATGCAGTTCTCCTTGTGGAAATCAGTGTAATCAGACTGATATAAACCCGGGTGACCTGCAGTCAGTTCTCACTGAACAAGCTCAGAAGTTCAGATGTCTGGAAAATATATGAACCAATTTCCTTGTAATCAGCTGCTTGTTTTATTTCTCTGCAAATATTCTTTTGGAGACATTAGTGCCCATATGATGGAAGGCACAGCAAACATTATGACTAAACTGAGCTGCATCTGGAATGAGAATAACTGTGGTTATTTTATTATGCCAGTCGTAGTCTGTTTCTGTTGGGTGAGATGTGTTTACTGGTTCTGCCATGACCAACATTACTTCACACAGTCCTAAAACTCTTGACATTTTCAGCTGTGTGTATTCCTAAATGTCCATTATAAATAAATAAATAAGCCCAAACCATGTCTTTCTATGGAAGAAGATACATCTTAAAGATTGCATTTTAAAGGATCTTCACTTTATTTAATGGGTGAACACTTGAAAATCATTTCCTGATCTGTGACTTTGTGTACTTTACAAATATTTCTTTGGTAGATTTTAGGGAAGACAGGAGAGTAGGGTTTAGAGTTGATCCTAGCACCTTCTTTTACTGCATATACAAGGCCAGTCACACCAAATGGACACATGCTCAGCTCTATGTAAAAATATTCTCTTCTTACTGAAGGGCAATGACAGGAAAGAGGGAAGGAGGAATATTTGATCCTGCTTGTGGAGACTGACAATTTCAAGCAAAGCTTTTAAGTGTATAATTATTTCCTGCTGCTTCTAAATATCACCCTATCCTTTAAAAGGAAACAAACAACAATAACAACATAAGTTTATAATTGACACCATCAGTGAAATCTGCTTCTCTGGAGATGCCACAGGTATGCGCTCCCTTCCTCAGCTCTGCAAGTACTCAGACACTTTCTGCCTCTCTTATCTGACCACAGGATGCTGACGCAGGGCTGCCCAGGCATAAGGTGTGCTACAGCTGGAGGTGCTTTGTGTTACATCTCAAACTAAATTCATAGAATCATAGAATAGTTTGGGTTGGAAGAAAGCTTAATGATCATCTAGTTTCAACTCCCCTGCCACGGGCAGGGACATCTTCCACTAGACCAAGTTGCTCAGAACCCCATCCAACTTGACCTTGAACACTTCCAGGGACGGGACATGCACAACCTCTCTGGGCAACCTGCTGCAGTGCCTCACCACTCTCACACTGAAGAATTCCCACCAAGATCTTCCTCAACAACACTGTCTCTGGTTCCATGAGTTTATCCCAAGGAGAAAAATCTGCATCTGGGTAGAGCAGACCTAGAAGAAGACCCTTGTTGTCCTCAATGGACCTATCCTGAGGCTTGACACTTCTCTTCAAAACTTTTTCCAGCATGTTCCTCATTAGGCCTTTGTGTGTCAGAAACCATCCAGCAGACAGGAAACATGAAGAGAATCATTAAAAGATGTACCCAAGGCCTTAGAGGAAAGCCAGGTAAGTACTAAAATTTACACAACCAAGCAACTTCCTACTCCATCCCCATTTTTTTTTCAGAACAATACGTGTTGCAGTTTAAGAAGGGACACCAGCCACTACAGAGCAAGAAAAGGAAGTTGCTTGTTGGTAGATGAAATTAACAATTGAAATTGCGAGATGGAAGGAAGAAACATGAATTGTCTCTAGTAAGATCAAATCCCCCTCAGCTGCAGTGGGTTCCCACTGAAGTAGGCAATGTAGCCTTGCCCACAGCTGAAGCTACTTGCAGTGATGTTCACTTCTGTTCAGAAACCACTATCCCAGCCTCTTCTCCTCGAGGAAAGCATGTGTAGCCAGCAGAGATGCAGAGCTAGTTAAAGAAACACTGTAAAAAGATGAGGAAAACATTTATTCTGTGCATCTAACCATTCATTGTCTTCTGTTTACATTAACCAAGATTTTGGGTAAATACCTAAAAATGGGATTTATAGCTGCATTTAGTTCAACAGTGTATCAGTGAGCAGCGTAAAGTCAGTAACACTTAATACCAGGTTCCCCTCCTTCAAATGCTTCTTCCCTGTGATCCAGAAGCTTTGGGACTCTCCCTGCATTTCAATTTTTCAAAGAAATGACAGTTTACATGAAAATGATATTATACTTTTTATTAAATATTTGACACTGGTAGTGCTTGCTGTTGATTCACATAGTAACTCTTGTCTTGAACTGAAACAGATGGAATTAGCATAAACATGGTGTTGTTAAGGTTCCGCACTTGGCAAACAAAGGTGCTGTGTTGCTAGGAGAGCAATTTCTAACAGCACACTTTTAAAACAAAAATTAATGTTTTACCCTTTGCATGTTGATATCCAATGTCATGTGTCTCTAGTAATCCACTTCTTTCCTCACAGCAAAATATTCCACTCCTGGAGTCCAAACTTTCCTGTCTGCTTGGGAGCTATGAGAATACAGCATACAGGAAAAAGTGATGCTCTTCCAGAAACCAGACATTCCTTGATGTTAAGCCTGGATATTGATTGTCTTCATCTGCAAAAACCAGCATCCCTTGTTAGTGAGGAATCCAAGCCCCATGTCTCTGATCCAGGGGTGTCTTGCTGGCATAACTATTGGTCCATCGTTGAATGTGTTCCACAATAAATACTTGTGAGGAGAACTGGAAGAAGTCAGGTTACTCCACCGTGGGCCACTTGGAAAACAACCATGAAAAATTAACAGATCAAATCCAATTATGCTCTCCAGAACTGAGAACAATGAATCTGCTGACAGGACATGATGAAGGCAGAAAAGTGCATACTATGTGCCAGGTAGGCTGAGAAGAAAACAGGTTAAATAGACATAGCCATGCATGGATTTGTCTCAGAAACCAGAGATTCGACTCCAGTACTGCAGTCCTGTGCAAGCAAGGAACAAACTCATGGTTTAAATATAAGGACTGAGGATACTTTACCCACCAAAGTGGAACAGGGCAGGCATGGAAAAGCTTTGTTAGTAGAAGTGTGTTCTGTTCCTGGTCTGTGGGATGGCTGCCACCTTCTAACTGAGGGACCAGCCCAGGGATCCATCCACACAAGCCTAAAGGGCACCAACAGGACATGCCAGAAGCAGTCACCCTATCAATTGCCCAAGTTCTGCATGGGACAGGAGCAGAATCTGTACTGCCAGGCTTATGTGTGATGCTGTCCATGAAATGCCTTGCCAAGCGACACAGCTCGTTAAGCCCCTTTCCACACTCCCTCTTCTCCTTGACTCCTAGTTTGTCTCTGTTCTTTGAAGTCCTGGGGGCTTGAAAAGCATTAACTCTGCACCTGTCAGCTCAGCTGGCACCTTTCATCTCAAAGCCACCATGGAACTTGCTCTGAAGTTGTGGGAGCTTATAATGCAAAAATCTTGCCTGGGCCTTGGACCCTACAGGGATATTTTCATTAAACTGTTATTATACAATAGGCCCAGAAGAAAAAATAAAAATTAGGCACCTGCACAAGCCTAATTTAGCCTGGTAGACATGCTGGAGGTCTCTGAAGATCTATGTCAAGCAGTAACCTCTCAATGCATTTGCAATCATTACAGTTCATTCAGCGTGCCTGAGCAAACTAACCATCAACAGATCTCAGCACTGAGATTGCCAGGGCCTGATTTAACAAAGACATTTGCAGAATCCCTTAAAATGTTGTCTTGTCCAACAAAGTACAGCACTGGGCCATTGGGACAGGAGCAGAAACCAGCATTAGCCAGACTAAAACCAGCAACATGACCAGTAGCCCGCCAGCCCACCATGAAAGCTGTGGGTGTGTGGCAGCTTCTGATGGCAGAGCAGACCCCCCTGCTCAGCTCTGCCTACCATGCTATGCCTCAGCACCACCCCAGCTGCTTTCCTGAGGGCTTTTGATGCAAAGCAACCCCAAAGCTGACACAGACCAGCTTCTCATTTTGCCAACCCAGAGCAAAGCACAGCTTGGCAGTTGACCCTGCATGTGATATTACCTTTTCTGCTTCAAGTGGAATCAAAATGTTTCTTTTCTGTGAGGAATTCTCACTTCTAAAAATCATCTCAAGACAAGCAAACCCCATGAGGGAATGTGCTTGATGTATAAGAACATTGATATCAACAGACAGTCATATATGTCCTCATAACTGGCAGATTTTCTCTGAGACCGTATCCAGAATGTCACAAGTTTTGTGGAATAAAGTTGGCTCCACTTTGCTGAGACGCCTGTCCTTTCTGTCATGAAGTTGCAGAGTTTGAGGCTCTGACACAGCAGAGCACTTAATCACTTCTCTAACTTGAAGTACCTTTGCGATGGGTTCGCTGAGCTGAAACTGTTTTCTGCACTTGGAAAGGCTCCTGGCCTTCCTTGGGCTGTTGCTTGCTTAACAGCACGAGTCTTCTCTGCTGTGGAGCTGTGCCTGTGTAATTCAGTCAGATTGAAAAATGAAAGCAATTTAAAAGCCTCCTCAGACTGACACCTCCTATTTGGCTGACCTGGCTCTGCAGACAGAGCCACTGGCCATGGTATGACCAGCACCCTGCTACCAGTGCGTGCCCTGGGCTGGGGCTGTTTTGGGAGGGGATTGCACTGGGCAAGGAGGGAGATGGCATCTGGTACTGCTGGGAAAGTGTGTAGGGGAAATTTGGCATTAAGGGGAGGCAGGGAAAGCGAAAGCCATATGGACCTCTGCAGGAGAAGGTGAGATGGTGCCTGGAACCAATGAGGAGAGAAATAGAAGAATGTCACAACTGAGAAGCTATGGGAGAAGAGAAAGGGATAGGGAGGTCGATTTGACAGGCAATATAAAGACCCCTTCTTTTCCTATCCAGTTATGGCTGCTTCTACAATCCAAAATTAACTACAGTAGTCCATAACAATTATAGGCCTCATGAAAGCCGTGGAAGGATGAGCTGTCGGACTGAAGATCTGTCAAGCCCTTTCATCTAAGGAAAAGAATCTGGGCCCCAGACCGATGCAAGCCACAATGCAGGCAGCCTCAGCCAACAGGCAGGGATTTTCTCTGGAAACAGGCTTGGGGTGTGTATTGGAAAGGCAAAGCCAGGGGGATTTGTGCCCAATGTAGGTGGCAGCTTGAGTTTGACAAGTTGCCATGCTAGCAGGTTTGGGAAGAACTGAGTTGGAAGGCACTTCTACTATCCCTGCCTCTTTGGGAAATGGAGCTGCCATACTTCCCTAGGGATGCATGATGGGTCATGTCAGATAGCCTCCATTTGTATAACCGGTTGTTAGCCTAAGGGAAACTGTCCTCCAAGTGACTTCCTTCAGTCACATCAACTGGACAGTGTCGCAGGCTGGGCCATGCAAGGCAATGCCCTTCAGATACATTCATTCATTCATTCATTCAGATGTGTTTCAGGCTACAAGAATATAGATTTTATGTCCCTTGGGGTGTGAAGGGAAAGGCAGGACTGATCACATATGCTATGCCAGGGCTAACTGCCATGTACAATTACATGGCTCTGCATGTTGGCATGATCATGGTTTCTTCAGCCAGTCTCACATCAGCCAGAATTCAGCCCCATGGTGGTGTGCCTGCCAGATATGAAGTTCAACAGCATGTATTCAGCACAATATCTCTGTTCTCCCATGGTGCAAAGGTCTCCTTGCAATCAGATTGCAAGTCACCCGTTTCATCTCCTCCATCTTCCCAGCATTTGGCCTGTTTATATTTCCTCTTTTCTGGGAGGTGGAATGAGATTTGAAGACTATTTAATGCTTAAAAAATCCATGCAGCCGTGTTCTACTTAACAGAGAAGTTTTGCATGGAAAATGTGTTGTTTTTTCCATTATGTTAACTTCTCACAGCTCTGCCTGCCAGTGGTAGCTCATTGCTTTCAAGCTACTGATGAGCCTCAGCATCTGTTCTTCTGTGCATCCAGACCATTTGCAGATTCTTTAAAAGCAAAAGCCATGAGTTCTTTTTAAAAATGACTGGATGTCTTCCAGGGTTGGAGTCATCTAGTGAAACAGGCCTCAATGTATTGCTGAAATGATGTTGCAAGAAGAGTAGGTTGAGAGCTTGTCCATTCACTCTAAGGCTACTCCGCCTTATTCTGTTTTAGCCCCACCAGCAGAATTCCCCCAGGCACTGGGAAGGGGTTGGAGAATTCAGTCTTTCTAGTACATGTCAAGTTGGAAAAATAGTTTTGAGTAGTGCTGACAGCCTAGATGCTCTTTGACCTGTGTTAGAACAAGGCCTTCTGACTTGGAAAACAAATCAAACTTTTAACAAGGCAAAACTGCAAGCAAAATCTCTGCATAAAACCCTGATGGTATTTTCCAGCTAGTAAAACTAGAACCTTAAATTTCATAGCTGGAAAGTATTCAACAGCTGTATGGGAATGGAGCCAAAATTTTGTGACAAATATTGTCACTCCTTCACTGTCCAGATAAGTTTTACCCATGGACCTTTTGACAATATTGCTTTTACTCTTTAGGAAATCTCACACAGAAAGAGCACACCTTATCCATTGCTGTCAATATCCAGGCAGGCAGGAGTCCACAGTGAGAGATTATCTTTTGCTAGTCTTCTCCAAATGAAGGCTCAGAATTTCTCCTGGACAGCAGAATTGAAGGTTTTAGTATGCAATGCACAGAGCTCTGCACTTTCATCACTGCTGAGTTGTTGTTGGGCATGTAAATTTTTCATACTACTGCCAAGTCTGAGAAAGAGACAGTATGATGCCTAAATGTGAATGAGAAGCAGCTTTTATTGACTGCAAAGTTTTCACTTCATTACTTGTTGTAGCAGTTTTAACTGTTTATCCTGGGCCACAGTCACTTCAAGGGTACAAGAAACTGGAAACTAGTGTGACAGGAATGGAGATATAACCTCAAAGTTTATCAGAGTCTGCTTCCCATCCCTATCCAAATCCCTCTTGAGAAAGTCAAGGAAGGAGAGATGGCAAGGAAACACATGTCTGTGTAAACCTCCTTGTCACTGCTGGTGCAGTGTCAGTGTGCATGTGGTATAAACCAGTCAAGCCCTACCTCAGTGTGCCTCAAAATGGGAAGTGCACAGGAATAAGTCAAAGTGCTTCTCAGTGTGTGTATCCCTTGGCCTGGATGCAAGTCCATCAATCAAGCTCCTTTTTGTTCTTTGTTCACCTTTTCATCAAGTTGGCCTTCCAAAGACATTTTATCTCTTTCCATTTTCCCCCTTTTAATCATGCGAGTGACAGCAGCACTAAGATGGATGTGTTTGCAGCCTAGAGCTGGGCTGGTATCTCACATTCCTCTGCGCTGCAGGCAATTCCATGACTTCACCCACCGGTCACACAGCAGAAGGCCAAGGGGCTGCCCGCCAGCAATGTCCAGCAGGGGTGCAGGAGTGGCTGTTCCCTGTTCATTGGCACCTGAAGAGATGAAATGCAGCAAGGGATACAGAGGCCTTGTTTTTCTCCCACTGCTTTCTTTAGAAATGTCCTCTAAGGCAATTTCACCTTTCAAGCAGTTTAGGAACACTCAGATTTCATCCCTGTTTTCAGACTCCTCTGCCAGACTGAGGGAATATGGTGAAGGTTGGTTTGCAATGAGCTGAACTCAGGCAGCTGAGGCAGGGATTTTTGCTGCCTTCAATAAATTTCTCCAGCCCCAATTTTCCCATGGGAATTTCCCTATTCCCCCGTGCTGTCCACACATTTCTAAGAAAATCTTTGCTATGAGAGATAATCTTGAGACAATTTTTTTGCTTGGCTTTTTCCTGGCAATTTTGTTATCAGATGTGTGGACTGGTTGTGTGTTTCATCACCTTCATTTAGTATAAATTGCCGCCTCAGGAGCACCCTACTGATAGCTGGTCCCATAACTGACTTTCTGAATCTTTGTCTCTTCCTGAAGCAGAGTTGGAACATTTGCAGTGCCCACTTCTTGGACAGTCCCAGGCCAAACCCATTTTAATGGGTGTTACACAAATGAAGAAGATAAACCATATTACCAAATGGGTCAATGTGTTCTCTTGCCAATACTAGTTCTAAAGCTGAATGTGGTGTGTGAAAATATGTAACAACCACAAAGAACAGAAACCAAAAGCTCCCTGCAGATGTATGCAGGTCAAAAGGCCAATGTGAGATGCAACTTTGAACACCCTTCTCTCTCAACTTCTGTTACAAGAATAATACTTTAAATGATAAGAGAAACACCTGTGGTTTCACCTGATAAACTTCATCCTGTGTCCTGGGGATTTAAAGTGGTCACAGCTTGCATAGTAGAAGGATGTTCTAACAGGTATTATGGAAGAGATTTTTTTCCTACTCTGTTGTTTCCCCACAGGAAAGCTGTTGCAAATGGGGAATAAAGAAAAAGTGAAACGGTGCACAAATAGGTGAAAAAATAAATGTAAGAGAAAGAGGTGCCTAAAGTCAAAGAGCTACAGGGCTGCATGGCTTTTCATAGATCTTTCCTCCACCATTGTGCAGAACCATCAGCTCCACCCCTGAGGGCAACTAAAAGTGTTTACAAGCCATTTTGGTACTAGGGAACACAAAACTCTCACACAGAAGAGGTCAAATCCCAGCAGGAAAATCCTTGATAGCGCATTGCGATTAAAGTGAGCATCTGTATTAAAATGTACATAACTCCAAATTGTTCTACATGGCAACAAATTGTAGACACCCTGCTGATAATGTCTCTCCACTGCTCCTGTAACAAAATGTAATTTGTAATTTGAAAGAACACTGTCATTTCCAATCTGATCTCCTCCAAGTTTTCTTTTCATATCCAGAGCATAAAATGAGAAGAATTTAAATCTGGGAGAGCTGAGGGTCTTTTTTTTGTGTGTACTTTCTCATCTTTGCTTTAGATACCCAAATCATAATTGCTTTGCAAATGGAGCTTTTTGCATCATTAAAATGAGGGGGACTCATAACACAGTGAGCTAAACAATGCTGTTTCCAGTGGAATGCCACAAAAAATGAGAGGTGATAATCAGTATTTTAAGGTTCACATGAGCTAGGCAAAACAACAGTCCTTGCAGCAAAGAACTTGACTGCTGTGTCCTTGCATCCTGTAATTACAACCCTTCCCAGGGACCTTAGCACGGAAAGGTCTGGTGTCCACACCCTGGCCTCTGCTTTTGGGGAAGGGGCTGATGGGACTGAAGTGGAATATGTTTGCCTCACAGCTCATGGGGAAGGGGGAGACAGCCACCTTCACCTCAGCTGAGCCAGGCATCTCCAAAGCAATTGATGGCAACCTTCTTGCTGCAATGGCTGCCCTGTTCCTGGCACTCAGGTCACCTTGTTCAAGGTAAGCTTATGTATCTGCACTTAATGTGCTCTATTATAGAACCATCATTCCATCATAGCATGCCCTGAGTTGGAAGGGACCCACAAGCATCACTTATTGAGTCCAACTCCTGCCCCTGCACAGGACAACCCCAAGAATCACACCATGCTCCTGAGATCTTCTTGAAAAGCTTCTTGAACTCTGCCAAGTTTGGTGCTATAACCACGTCCTGGGGAGCCTATTCCAGTGCTCAACCACCCTCTGGGTGAAGAACCTTTTCCTAACCTCCCCTGACACAGTTTCATATCATTCCCTCAGGTCTTACAGCTGGTGGCCAGAGAGAAAAGGAGACCTGCCCCCCCTTCCCCTTGTGAGGAAGCTGTAGACTGGTATGAGTTTTCCCCTCAATCTCCTCTTCTCTAGTCCAAATAAACCAAGGTCTATGTAGATGTTCCCATGGAAATCTAATTTCCTGACTCAGGAGAACAAAAATGGAAGCCAGACTTAAACTTTTCTGAAATGTACTCCCTGGTTATATTGTAGTTCTGCATTAGCTTTGCAAAAACTCAGCTGAATCTGCAATTACACCCCACGACCCCTCCAAGGAAAAGAAACCAAACCAGAATCTTAAACTATCCTTTGAAATTTCTGCCTCCATCAAGGGTTTGGCAGGGCTAGGTCTTGCTTGTGAAATGTACCAGTCTCCCTGTGTAGAACCACTCATTTGTTACTACCTTTGCTTCTAGGACTGTGGAAGACTTAAAATGATCAGGTAAGTCCATCAATATAATTCCCCTCCCTCCCCGCATTAATTTCCTGTTCTCTTTTAATGTGAAAAGTTGCCTGAACAAAGCACAGTGAATGATTTGCCTTTCCACATTATTGTAAAATATAATCAGATCAGAAGCTATTTAGGGTGGATTAATACCAACCAAAAACTAAGGTTTACTGTGGAGAGCATCCAATAGAAATTTCCTTTTTCTCACCACAATTTTATATGGGATTAAAATCATATTCATCAGCACTTTTGCAAATATTTTTCACTGACATTGCAACTGATGTTTTCACTTACTATTTTATACAGCTTGATCAATCACCAGGCACAGAAAGTTCCCAGTAATTCCATCTGTGTTATAAGAAGGTGTTTTACTAAGGTTTGGAAATTTCTGTTTACCACAGACATATGTTCAACACAGTCCTTCCAATAGTTTTGGAGCCACAGTTGTTAATTTTCTTCTTCCTTGGAAGGATGCCTGGTTGTAACTGAGGTTCTTTTGCTTTTTGCACTGTTGGTGCGTGTAAGTACTAACACTGCTTGTATAGGTTTGTGAAAAATGAAAGCTTGGAAAGGAATGAATGGGAAGTGAGGTTTTGTCGAAGGCTGCAGGGCAGTTTGTGCCCATGTAGCCCTCCTGGCCCAGGCAGGTGACACACAAGGAAGCTTCCCTGTCTGGTTCATCCCAAGCAGTGCTATTCTCTGCAGAACATCCTAAAGCGTGGGCATTAGTGCATTGCTCGTGATGAACAAGGATTGCAGAACCGATACTGTAACTTGTGCAAAGCTCAGCAGGTATCTGCTTTTCAAGGCCTGGAGCATAGTAGCTGACTTTGAATTCTAATTGGTGATTGAGTGCTATAAAATGGAGTGAACAGAAAATACATTCCCACTGTGTAACACTGGACCTTTTGTTATTTTTCCAGTTGAGGCACCTCTTGTGCCTCAACTCTGGCTCTCACACATCCATCCAGCCTCCCTGAGCTCTCCTGGGCGTTTGCACTTGCACTCTTGTTTCTTCCACCCCATGCACGGTCTAGTCAGCCTGGACTGACAGTTTTTTAGTTTCCAAAATCCACATATGGCTGGTCACCACAGTGACCATACTTGACAGCAAAGAAAACTACCCTCAGATAAAGGGGTTTGCCTAATCCAAGTCACAAGCTGCACTGCCCTCAGCCTGCTTTGTCTTCTTCCAGTTAAAAAGTGATGCCAAAGGGTGATTGATACTATTGAAGCCCAGAATTTCCTTCACTTTGAATCTTTTTCACACAGGCAGTTCTTATACTAGTGATGTAGCTTTAAGGATATGTTGTGTGAGGACCGATGGTGGTATTAAGTGAGGAATCAAGATAGTCTTGATTGTCTTGTGGAAACTCTGTCAAGAGATTCCTGTCTTATTTCTGGGGCAAATTCCCAAAGCTGGATGTTATGAACACTCTCTCTCTCCCCTGCCCAATAAACCCTATGTTCCCTTCCAGCAATGTTCCCATGTAATTCCTTTGCCAGGTGCTGTTGGCTGCAGCTATGGCCAAGGTCAAAGTTGTATTTAAATTAAGCTGTGACTTTAAGTCCTGACCCAGTATTTATGGCCTCACTATATACAATCCCAGAGTGCTCTTTCTAGGCATTAAGTTTCCATAAGAGTAAAATCCTGGCATGGAAGGACTTCACAATGTAGAAAAGACAGCATGGATTGACCTAATAAAAGGAAGCACTGGTCTTAATGAATAACAGCTCAAACAGACTTCCAGAGTAACTCTGAGTCCATATTCTCCACATACTGGACTGGATGTGCAGAAATCCCCATCAGCTGCCATCACACCACGTCCTACAGCCACAGTCACTGCAATTCCTGTACCTAGTTTTGTGCTAATAAGCAATACAATTGCCGTATCATCTCTTTCAGACCTTGGGAAACCTTGCTTGTCTTTCAAGTGTGGATAGAATAGCAAGGAGAAGAACATATAATGGTTACTGGGATGGGACCATCAAATCCATGAGCAGTTTATTGTTTTCTGGTGTTATACATGCAAATATGAACTCAAGCTCTTGATCAGTAGTTGTAAACCAGAAGGAAAAATGCTCAGGGATCACAGAATCACAGAATCATTTAGGCTGAAAAAGACCTCTGAGATCATCAAGTCCAACCTTTAACTGATCACCACCTTGTCAACTAGACCATGGCATGAAATGCCACATCCAGTAATCTATTGAACTCTTACAGGGATGATGGCTCTAGCACTTCCCTGTGCGGCCTGTTCCAATGCCTGAAGCCAATTGCTTCAGGAAGCAATTCTTCCTGAAGTCCAATATGAACTTTCCCTGCTGCAGCTTGAGGTCGTCTTCTTGTCCTGCCACTGGTTGCATCAGAGAAGAGACTGACCCCTGCCAGTCACACAGTCCTCCCAGGTAGGTCTGGCCTAGGGAGCCATGCTGGATTCAGCACTTGGATCCAAAGTCCTGTGTGTCTTCAAACAACAATACTGGACAGCAGCCTGCAAGCTGAAGTCAGAACAGCCTTGCTATAAGCTCCTTCAAAACCACTAGTCATTACGTTATGGCCCCGCTCCCCATGCTGACACTCTGTTATCCAGAAAAAATGGGTTCTCCATAAAATTGAAAGGGAAAGTTTAAAAGGAGATGCATCATCATTTGTATCCTTTTCATTCCCGTTGCTGTCTTGATCTAAAACTGGTCCAAACTTGGTGGCCTGCAGACCACTCTCATTTACCTGCTAGTAGCCCTTCAGGCTATTCTGCAAGTTTGTGTTGAGGAACAGACACCCCATAATTCTCTATTATCTGCTCCACACCATGCCCTTCATTGATTTTAACTTCTGTAGAGTTTACAAGTCTGTAACTTTGGATCTGGAATCAGGAGGGACAAGCCCTGTGTGTCTTTAGGACAGCTACTGTATTTTCTTGAACCCCTGAAAGTCAGAGGCAAAGCCTGACCCTCCTCCACAGGTGCTTTGCTTTGCATTCTCCTTTCTGCCCTATAATGGTGGGGTACAAGGTCAAGAGCAGCACAGAGCAATGTCCTGCCTCCAAAACCAGGCTGGAGATGGCCACCTGATTACCAGAGAGTGAGGGGGCAAGATTTATCTTCCCCTTTGGAGGCAGACCCAGAGCAGATATTTTTTTCCCCACCATGAGGCATCCAACAGGGCCTCCTACAAGCCATGAAGGCATCTCCCTGGCACAGGTTCCCCTCCATCCTGGTCCCCAGCTACTCACTCCAGGAGCACCCACCAGGGGTGCATCAGTTCTGTCCCCAGTGCCAGGCCACTCTGTGGCAAAATCCCAAACCCTGTGCTTCAGGCACAGTCAGGGTTTTCCGATTCCCTTATTTTCTTTTTAATCCAAACACTGCAGGGTTAGCAAAGTATTGGCTTACAGAGCACACAGGGGCTGCTGCTGTAAAAATAGCTGGGTGATGCCAAGTCCTTGTGGGGCTGTTGTCAAAATGTTTGACACCATGAAGTGTCCCAGCAGGGCAGCCAGCACACCTCCCTGTAGAATAAGTGATAGTGCGAAATAACTCAATAACAAGGACGCTTATCAATCAGTTCACATAAAGAAAGTTCATACAGGTGCACCAACTTCAGCACATCAGGCAAATTTATCATGGGTGAAGAAAATCAGTACCCCTGACAAATTGATCTGAGGCCCAAAGTGGGTCTGGCTTTCAGACTCCCCATACATACAGCATACAGTGCATAGAGGGTCGGGTATCCCAGGAATGGATCCCAAACTGCCAGCAAGTCAAACAAGGTACCCTCCAATGACAATACTTTAAATGTTCGGTTTCCAGACCTACACAGCCTTCTGCCAGTGGGTACTGTAATAACTTCCAGATATAATTTCTTTTCTACATGTGGGACTTTCTGCTTTGAAAGAATGATGCTGAACCTTAAATTAAAACAAGCCAGAATGAGTGGTTGAACTCATGTATGCATTCATGACTGACTTACTGAATAAGATGAAAATCAAGAAGAGACAGAAGCAAATGGATAAACAAAGAATATAAAGATTTACAGGAATACGAGGATGAAATAGGAGATCACGGCCAAATCACAAGATCAGAGAAGAAACTCAGGTAATTTGTGCAAAGAAAGGGAAGCACAATAAAAAATGTCTGAGCAAAAAGTAAATGACATAAAGAACATTTTGAAAAGCTATAAAACACACCATATCCCTTGATGCATCTTAGGTCTGGGTATTTAACAACTGTAAGTAGTGATCAGGAGCAAGTTATCCACTGCAAGGAAAGGGAGAAAGCTCAGCTACTTTTCTCATGCAAAAAATTTTATGCAAAAATGTGCTGGTCCTTCCCCAGTAGAGCTTGTTTCTAAGCATCCGAAGTAGTCTGTTTGGGACAGTTGCTTCTTAGTGGCCACATGGATAAAATATGAAAGTGTGTGACATTATTTCCACTTATCACCAGTAGCAGCAGGCAAATGCCTGGTTTCAGTTCTGCTGTCCACATGGAGGGATGGGAGGTGGGTTTACCCTCCATGTCTGTGCGTTAGACTATCTGGTTAAGGCAGAGAGTTACAGCGGGCATCTGAAGGTGTCCAGCTGTCCTGCTGTCTTCTAGCTTGTGTAAGATGATACTCAGAGTTGGGTCAGGCTTTAGGACAACTTCAGTGTGAGACAAGTTTATGACAGCAGGTTTGAATGCATGCTGGGCTTCTGGCTTCCCGCCACATTCTCCTGGATGTTGAAATATTTATGGGGAAAACAGTCTTATGAGATGAAAGAAAGAGATAATGAGCTACAAAACTGCTGATTGCCGTAAGGACTCATCCTCCTGTGGTGGACTTGAGTTTCTCCCACTTACCTGCAGAGATAGGCTTTCTGAAATGGAAAGGACTGCACTCCAGTATTTCACTTGTTTGATGAAATGAAAATAAACACCTCGCAACCAGTAGCTCTTTCCAAGATTCATTCTGTCATTACTGTCCTTTCCAGTTCAGAAGGGTGAAGTGTTGTGATATAGACTATGTGAGATTTTCCTTAAATCTCCAATCTATGTTTGCTTTCCAAATCATAATACTTTCCAAATTTAACTTTTCTTTTTTCTTTTCTTTTCTTTTCTTTTCTTTTCTTTTCTTTTCTTTTCTCTTTTTCTTCTTCTTTTTTCTTTCCTTTTTCCATTTCTTTTGCTTCTTTTCTTTTTTTTATTTTTTTCTTTTTCTTTTTTTTTTCACAGTGGCAGTAAAATGTTCCTTTGATTGATAGCAGAACTCAGACTCCATCAAAGTTCAAGTCACAAATTCCCTGTAGCAGCCAAAACCACTGAGTAAGGGAGCCCAGCTTGGAAGGATTTAGGGAAGAGCGGTTCTGGGAACTCAGATTTGGGATGCCTGGAAGATGCTGGGAATGCAGTGCAACCCAGTTTAGGGCTTTCAAGATGTCATGAATTGTACTTCAGAGGAGGCAAGCTGGGGAATCATTGATCCTGGTAGGCAGGTGGATAAAACCAATGAAATTGTTTTACATATCATTCTGAGATGCAATCCTAAAGCTAAGAAATCCCATCCTAGGATCATCTCAGAAGTCTTTCATGTTATTAAAATCCATCAGGTGGCTACTTTTCCCTAAGAATCAAGGATGTTTCCCTGGCAGCTCCACATGGTTTTGCTGGCTGCCAGGCCATTCCACACCAATATTCTCTGAAATTATACAGTGGCAGGCAGCGTGAGCAGAGAAGCCCCCACCTCTACACTGAGTGAACATGTGGGTCACGTCTGAATGGAACAGGATGCCACACCTGTCTTTTAAGAGGAGTTGATGTGGTCAGAAGCAAACCGGAACAAAATGGGACTGTTGAAGACAGCAAGTACCTCCAGCTGTCACTGCTGCCACAGCTGCTGGAAGGAAGACAAGTCCTTATGGCTTTAGGGCAAAGCCTCACTCACAGGTACCTTCTGCATGGAGTGGGAGGCCTCGTGGGTAGTGGTGAGGGTCCTTTTGAAGCTGGCCTTTGTGGGAGCAACCAGCACCAGCCTGGCCACCAGAGCCATGCCATGGGCAAACCCCTGTCTCTAGCCTTCCCCACACCTTGACAGGGAGTTGCCACCGCACAGAGCCCTCACACCCTTGTATGGCCCAGTGCAAAAAGAAAAGCTGGGGAATAGCTGGAGCATGTGGATGCTCTGGCATCTCAAGGATTTCCTTTCTAGCATTTGAAATGGCATTCCTTTTTGAAAGATTTGTTAGGTTATTTGAGAAGGAAAAACATTTGGAAACATTTTTAAAAGGTCAGAATCAAAATAAAGGTTTGGAAAATAGAGAATCCAGTCACTCAGTGTGAAATGCTCATTTCCTTTGGAATTATCATGTATAATTTTTTTTTTTCCAGGACTTCAACATTTATTCTTTTCTAGTCAGAAAAGAATGTCAGATTCTGACAGTCCTTATGGGGCTGGAGGAGTCTCTCCCACCCAGCCCTTGTGTGGACACATCATTCATATCAGGAATGGGCTCTTGAACCATAAACCAGTTGAGCAATTTTCTTCCAAAAGGAAACCACCACCAGAGTAGAAAAAGATGCTGAGAACAAAAGTTATTGTTTAATGTCTTCAAGAAAATCAGTGTTGAAAACAGCTTCCACTGTATTCCATTTCCTACAGCTTTGTCATTTGAAAACAAAGATTCTACTCTCTCTCTCTTCCACAGGCTTGACCTGAAGTTTATCTTTCTCCCAGTTATGTGTCACCTGAATTCTACCAATTTTACACTTCCTCTGTGACTTTGATTGTTGGGGCTACGGGGCAGGGACACATTGGTTAGCCACTTCCAAAATACAGCAGGGTACTGCTCCCTGATGCAGGCACTGTACCAGTAAAGATAATAAACAAAGGGGAACATGCCAAGGCTCACAAGAGTTAGAACTTTGAAGTTTTGTCTCTGTTTTTCTCATTGCAATTTTAATGTAGTTATTTAGAAGTTAATATATTTCACCCTTGCTGCTCACTAAACATCCTCAACTCTGCAGAGATGTAAAGCTGCTGAATACAGTTAAAGTAAGGAGAAATTCATTGCCAAACAGATGCAGAACATTATTACAAATTTCTTGGTCTTCATCATTCCTCTCCAGTCAAGAAAAAAAATCAAATCACTGAAGTCTGAAACTGGTAACAAACCTTATGGCGTTTGGATTCAGAAATAAAAGAGGAAACCTGTGTCTGCAATCATGCAGCAATTTGTCCTTTAGCCTAAATGTGTTTGTTGTCCTTGGCATTATTTTTAACACATCTCTATTTCAGAAGTGATTCTCTGACAAGTGGGGATTTCTAAGGTATTGGCGGTGCCCTCTCTCTGACCCTGTGGAAGCAGCAGTCTGGGATATCTCTTGGTTTCACCGACCAAGCTGTTGGCAAATACAGGCTTAATCACCCTGCCTTTATTCTCACTATGCATCTGACACACCAAACGTGATGAAGCCACGACAAATATTTTGGCCCTACCATAGTGCAGGTTTCACAGTGATGCTCCCTGAGTGTTAGGGGTGCTGCCAGGAAGAATTTTGGCTTTGCAGACCCCCTGCATTCACCGTCACTCCCTTGCCTAAATAAAGGTGCCTAAGGACAGGCACTTTGTGGGCCTAGGGGTTAAAACACCAAACCTATGGGTGACCCACAGCTTCCCATGATCATGTCTAGGGACCACACAAGATACACTATTGCACTTTAGGGAGAGGCCTGTGTTTAGGCATCTGAGCCCTACCTCTAGGAAGCAGCAGGCACCAGCACTCAGGTGTTTGTCTAGAGCTACATCCCTCCCCCACTTCAGGGTGAGATGAGTCTTTCCATAAAACCTGTCAATTTATTTTCTTTGACTCTACAGGGAATCCACCCAGCTGTGCTGCAGGTGCTGGAGACCCCTGTCTAGGCGAATGCTGTGACTACCACCTCCACATCAATGACCATTGAGGGATTTTTCATGTTTGTGTGGCAAAATTCTTTGGAAGTATTAGATTATATCCAAGGAAATGTTTTAGCCATTTAAGGTGGGGAGAACAGAGGGGAATGATTTTGTTTGTTCTAAAATAAATATCAGGTTGACAAATTTCTTTAACGCTGACTAGCATGCATTTCTTTCCCATTTCGGTTCTAAAGTCTGCTAAAAACTTTGTGACTGCACATTCATTCCTCACAGTGATGTTACAAGCAAGTAGTGCTGCAGGCTGAAATCTCGTGCAGCCAAAAATGATGGAAAGTCTCCTATTAACAACAGTAAGGACAAGATTTTACCCCTAATTTTTGTGGTCAAAATATTTCCATGGATTCTAGTTCTCCAGCATACGATTGTTAGCTGGACTAGATCAGGCACCACAGCAAAAATTCAGACCAGTTGCTCTGAGATCTTAAAGTGGGGCAGAAATATTCTCAAAGGTCACATGTTTGCACAGGGATGCTACAAGGGGATTTTAAAGCAGTAGAGCAATAAAAAGCTGCAGGAAGCTCTCAGGAGTAGAAGTGGTTCTGGGGGAGATTGGAGAAGGGCAAGGTGAAGACATTTCTCTGAACTGCGTGAGACTGCAGCTTGAAACTCGGTGAAAGTTCGGGGCTGTGCTGCCTTTATCCAAACCAGATTTCCTAGCTTTACTCTCTGTGTGCAGGATTATTTTTTAGTTATTATTTCCTAGCTTTCCAGTTGCTGTATGTAATCGCTCCAAGGAATGTTTGGCTATTTTCAAAACTCTGTGCTTAATAACCAAGGTGGATTTTTGAGGAGGCCACGACTTTGTCTGCACCATCATGCAGTGTAGCACAGCTGGAATAGGTCTGGGAGTGGGTCAGTGCTGACGACCCACCTCACATCACTCAGCTCTCCTCCAGACTAGTTCAGATGCCCATGAGGATGTGGCACATGCCACAAGGACTCCCAGGAACCCCTCTCAGCCTGGCTTCATCTGCCAGTCTGAGTTCCTTGAGGCCAGTCTGCAATACAAATCTTTGCAGGTTGTGCATGGGGAAGGCAGATACTTCAAAAACACACTCCTGCTGCAGCTGAATGCTGGTATCAGCACAGTCCCAGGTGTCTGTAATGCAGGGGCAGCAGAGTGACTTCCCTCTTTGCCCCCATTACAGCAGACAGGACCACAGTGCTCCTAGGCACAGCCACGCTGCTGTGTCCATGGCACTAGAAGGGAAATGAGCCTGCAGGGCTGGACGTGGCTGCTATGAGGACATTAACTATGAGCAGCTCCAACAATTTTTCCTACAAGCCACAGCAAACCATGCTGATCCAACCCATCCAAAACATCTGGGAGTACAGAAATTAGTGTGTAGGAAGTGATTAACAATCAGTTAAAGTTAAACATGAAGCTCTCATTGTTAAGAAACAGAGAGGGAGAAAGCTCCTTTCTGGCAATGTCTACCAAATCTAAAAGGCAACAGCTCAGCTTGCACTCAGGTGCTAAGAGCTGCCTGTTGGGATGTGAGTAACACCTGCCAGGATGCTTGCAGTTCATCCAGCCTGTACAAACATAGATCACCTGATCTCTGGATTGAGGTTGAAGGGAGTCAGTAGTTCAGGTTTGTTTGAATTGTAATTTATATGACTGTTCCTGCTTGGATGAGCAGGCACCAAAGAAGGAACACACTGCATCCCTGTCCTCTCTGTAATCACTGACCCATCTCTACCATACAGGGATGACAGATGCAGTTAGGTCAGTGCTGCCCAAATGCAGCACTGTCAGGTCTTAGGGACAAGTTTGCCATCTTTGAGGACAATTCTTGCAGTGCTAGGTGTTCTCCTTGTCCTCTGACTTCTGAAATCAGAATAGCAGAAGTGTATCAGAGATTCTATTTCTTGAGCTCAGCTTTTGCAATCTCATGGGAAACATTGTAAGAGCAAGATGCTCCGATTCAAGAATGTAAATGAAGAGAATTCTAAATTTGTTTTTTAAAAAAATGTTTAATTATACAACTATCTTTTGGTGATTTTGTGTGAGTT
This sequence comes from Picathartes gymnocephalus, assembly GCA_013390045.1. Classification (NCBI taxonomy): domain Eukaryota; kingdom Metazoa; phylum Chordata; class Aves; order Passeriformes; family Picathartidae; genus Picathartes; species Picathartes gymnocephalus. The sequence goes on from WEKY01058264.1 coordinate 101,536, forward strand.
GCAATATTTAAATAGCACACTCTTAGGCTAAGGGTTATCTAAGTTCTTCTCTCTTTCCAATCTCTCTTCTAAATTAAGTCAGTACCTCCTATGTGCTTGTGGTCTCCTTGTCCAGGAATGGATTCTCATCCCTGAAAAGAGTTCAGAATCTTTATCTTGAATGACCTGAAACATTTTCCAGGTTCCATAAAGACATAGCTCCTCCATTTAAGCTGGAAATTTCTTAAATACAAATGTTTCATGTTCTGATCCTGCAAATGCCCATAAGTAAAAAAAAATCATAGAATCACAGGATATGTTGAGTTGGGAGGGACTCAGGGACATGAAGTCCAACTCCTGGCCCTGTGCATGACACCACAAGAGTCACCCCATGTGCCTGAAAGCATTGTCTAAATGCTTCTTGAACTCTCTCAGGCTGATCCTGTGACCACTTCCCTGGGGAGTCTGTTCCAGTGTCCAACCACCCTCTGAGTGAAAAACCTTTTCCTGATATTGACACTAAACCTCCTCTGACTCAGCTTAATGCTGTTTCCTCGAGTCCTCTCACTGGTTATGAGAGTGAAGAGATCGGTACCTGCCCTTCTGCTCCTCCTCATGAGGATGTTAAGGACCACAATGAGATCTCCCCTCAGTTTTTTCTTCTCCAGACTGAACAAACCAAGTGACCTCAGCCACTCCTCATAAGACTTTCTCCTTCTTGCCCATCTTGAAAATCAGGACAATGTTCACCAGCTTCCAGTCAGCTGAAACCTCTCTGGAATCCCAGGATCACTCAGAAATCACCTGTGGAAATTGCTCTTGTGCGTAAGTGTTTCAGATGGGTTACCTATCTGGCAATGGCCAGTGAAATGCAGGTTATACTTACACAAAGCTTGTGGATCGACAACGCTTGGCTGCAAATACAAGCAGTAAGAAAGTGGACAGAATTGCAACACTTCCGCAGACCCCTGAAGAGAGAAGAGCATCATGAGAAAGAAAAAAACACTGGAAATGAAATTAACCAAAATTTACTGAAATTGCAATCTGTCGTTGCAGATGGAAAGAATATGATACATTACCAGAAACGGCCAACATTTCCAGGTCCACTGCAGTCAACTCTTCAGCAGATTTGTAAATTTAGTCTCCTTGTTTTCTGAAATGCAGCATGTCACTGCTCCAGGCTTATGACCAGAGTAATGCCACTGTCCTTCTGGCTGGTGGCAACAGTCCCCCCAGGCCTCCAGGATCCTGTAGGCAGCTGACCTCAAGCCCATGCAAGTGTTTCACAAGCAGCACCATGACCATAAGTGCAAAGTATGTGAAGAAGGAATCACAGATGTAAACAGTCAGCTCAGCTTGATGAAGGAATACAAACATTTTCCTTTGGCTCTCACTTACTTCATAAAGCCAGCATTTCACCACTTCTCTGAATTTCTGTATCAGTTTCATGTCTTGCAATGCTGGATACAGCTCCACTATAAGCAGGGACTCCGTACAGCCATGCAGCTTGGTACATGACACACTTGCAAGGGAGCATGAGGGCCTCACAAGGCAGAGCTTTCAGGGAAACCTAGAGGAGTGGTGCAGGTCCCTTAAATCCCAGAAAACTCATAGCTAGTGTTTTGTGCACCAGTCACATGGATGTGTAGGAAAATGGATGAGCAGTTAAAGATTCAGGCTGACAGCACCATGGACTTTGGTCTTGTGCTAGACAGGTAGGAGGTGCCTGCCAGAAAGGTCTTGGTCTAGGGCTGGGAGGTGAATTTAGCTGTGTGAATGAGATAAACAGCAGTTTCCTCTACATTCAACCCTTGAAGTTTTAGTAGTTGGAAATTTACAGATCCACTGGGTTTCGTTGTTCAAAGTATTATAGCTATTTGTTAAAATTGGTTTCTGTTCCCCCTGTTGCTCTTCTCCTTAGCTCATGATGGGAGACAAAGCCCAAGTACTGAGGCTGGAAGCTGTTTATTCTGATCCAAATTCTGCTCTCAGGTCTGCCAGGATAAAAGTAGTGATTAATTTAAGCATGAGCAAAATCAGGACTGTTGTCTTGTCCTTTCTGTCCAAAGGCAGCAGAGAAGGCCAGCAGCTCCCTGGGCTGTGTGAGCAGAAGCAACAGCCAGCAGATCAAGGGATGTGACTGCTTTTTCCACTCAGCACTGAACAGGCCACATGCAGAATACTGAGTGGAATTCTAAAGTTCCCGATACTAGGAACACATCAATAAGCTGGAGAAATTTCAGCAGAAGGCCACCAGTATGGTCAGGACTAAAGTACTTGCCTTGTGAGTAGAAGCTGAGAGAGCTGGGTTTGCTCAGCCTGCAGAAGACAGTTTCAGCGAGACCTGAGAGCAGCCTCCCATAACTTCTGGTCTAACTTGTGAAGGAAGGAATGGGTGACCAGGTTGGCCAGGGAACAGCTGTGGTCTGTGACATCAGACTTATGGTCCCCAGCTGTCTGATTTCCCTCCATCCTCATGCCGTTCCATTACTGGACATCGTTAAGGGACCTGGCCTGCCAGAGTGTTTGGGTCTACTTGGCTCTCAGCAAGGACACATTCCTCACCCTTGCTTTGAAGAAAACATCACATTTCAAAAATGTTTAAATAGCTCAGCATTTCCTTGAGAGAAGATGCTAAATTCAGACCAAGTCTTTGTAAACACTGGATTCATAGTGAGAGTTAATAGAGATGGAGGTGTTGGGGCTCTTTTGGTGATTGCTGCACTCTACAAATTTCTGAAGGGCTTGTTAGAGTACCTCAAAGTGCCAAACAGGGTATTTAACATGGGTCTGCTTTTCAATGGCATTCTAATTTCAGCAGTGTATTTATAGAATGGAAAATGAGCTATAGTTGTAGAAACTACTTACTACAGCAAACTTGCCTGTGACTTGCAGGAGGCAAGGGAGGCCTGGACCTGGAACAGGATGTCTCAGTCACAAAGGAAAGTGATTTGGCTTGAAAAGCACAGCATTAGAGCTGCCCCACACCACCACTCTGTGTTGTACTGGCAGTACAGAGGAGACACGAACTCATCCTGGCCAGCCATGGTCTGGCTGTAACATGCAGGTACTCACCTCAGAATGTTCTGACTCTGTTAGGGCTTTGCACTTTCCAATCTTGGCCCTTTCTCCTAGTTCATACATTTGGGAGGACTACTTAAAACATGGATGAGGGAGCAGTGTTCTGGCAGTGGCATTAGCAGGAGCTGTATACTTTGGAATGCCTTCTCAGCACAGGCTAAGCAGTGAAACCACTGAAACCCGAAAGCATGCTGATGGCTTTTCATTTCTTGAAGGATTTTTATCCCTGTCCCCCAACATCTTGGAAATGGTAAGGTTTAGGAATGTAAAATTATTTTTCAGTGTAAGATATTAAGGACTTTTGCAATGTTCTTTAGGAAAAAAAGTTCTGATGTTTCAGGACTTTGAAAGTTTTATTGGTGGGGGATGGGATGGAAAGAGCAAATATCAGCATATGATAATGTGTGGATTGCAAAAAGGGGAAATAAAAATTGGGTTAAATATTTTTTCTTATCTCTAGCTCATTGGACTTTGTTGCTCTTTCCAGCTCAGCAGGACTTTTAGCCAGCTTAGATGTTGCCTCAGAGACTCATAAAAGTTCTACAGCCCAGAAAAAGCCTCATAAAATAAGTAAAACCTCCCAGTGTGAAGTTCTGCCTCCCGCCCACTCAGAAATTAATTCTTCTTCCTCCCACTTACATCGAAGTTGACTGCCCATACACTGGATGCCAAATATTCTGCTACTTCTTTTTCCCACCAACCTCAAGAGAAGGACAATGGATTTTTAACCATCCTGTCCTTGAACTGTGCTGTGTTCTTCTCATCTCCAAATTTTTCCTGGGACAGCTGCAGTCTGCTATGGGCCTGTCCCAGTTTTATTGGCCATTGAAGGACATTCAAATTTCCTTGCTTTCCACTGCTTCTCTTGTGGGAATATGTCTTAGCCATACCTAAATATCTTCCTCTCTCTTACTACCATCTGTGCTACCAGTTTAGAGAGAAACACTCTGGCCACCGGAAGCAAAGTTCTGGTGAAGGTCTTGGTATTTGGCAGCTCTTTTGCCTTGCGTGAGGCACATAGAGATGTTACAGTAAAAAAAAGTCCATTGGTCTCAGGTAACTCCCACATCTCCCTGTGACACTGCCCTAGCTCACATCTCTCCTTCTTTGTTGATGGCAGACCTCTGAAAGCTCTCTTTTAACACCCCCATTCGCCTTCTTAGTTTGTTCCCCTCTTATTTTCTGGAGGATGAGAAAGCACTTCTACCCTCCATTTCCTTTTCCTGAAGCTCTAGATTATAGTTACTTACTGTCTGAGCATGTTTGCTCAGAAACTCTGGAAGCACAGTGCAGTTTGTTTTAGAGACTATGTGCAAGTGGAAAATATCAAATGTTGGTAGTGGTGCCAACATTTATTATACAGAGTTTCCCCTATAGCTGGTTCATATGAAGTATTCATCATACAGCATTGCAAAAAGCATATGACTGATTGACTGGCTGTTTTCAGGAACAGTAGAGTCTGTTCTGTGGCTGGCTCCCAGCCCCTCGACAGCTGCCCAGCTTCTGCTAGCTTCATAGGGACAAACTGGATAAGTAAATTCATGTGTCTGAATGTGGCTACTTAAGCTCTATGCAAAAAGTTGACAGGTCTGGAATACAAGTCTAAGCGAGCAGGACATACTCAGATGTGGATGCACCATTCCTTGAGTGCTTCCTGGAATCCAAGAGCAGGTTAAACTGTCCATGTCAACACAGCCGTCAATTAGACCATCTGCACATCAAGGCAGCCAAATGTAAACCTGGCACTGCTCTTTTGGCTTCTCTGTGGGTCCATTTCCCACCTAACTGCAATTCATCTGAGGGTTCACTGTTTCTGTCAAACCACACCTGCATGTTCTGGTGTGCATTATTTCCCATTAGATCTGTTCAGATCTTGAAGGAGAACCACTTCCCAGTTCAACATCATAAAACACAAAGCAACATAACAGTAGCCAAACAAACATTTCTCATAAAATAGGGAAACACAGCAATAATATGCATAGAGAAAGCCACATTGCTGTGTGACTAAAACAGATGCCTAGAATCAGTCAGGAAGGGGGGAAATGGCAAACAGACCCTTATGTGGCACAGTTCATTCTTTCTAAAATATTCATTTCTCTAGTCACTTTCGGCCTCAAAGTAATGACCCTCTTAGGTGAAGCTCAACAGAGGCATCTCTGCTGACCCACGGTGTGAGTTTGTGGTCACAGCTGCTCTGCTCTCCTGCCAGCACACGGGGGCAGAAACTACAACATGAGCCTGAACAAAAGCATTCAGTTTATTGCATCTGCAAACAGTTAGTTGTCCAATTTTATATACCAATTTAAATTCAAGATCTCTAAATGTTCTTCTGTGGAGGGTGAGAACTGAAATGTAACTATAACTTGTCCCTGGTCCAGTACTGAGGCAACTAACTACTAATTAATGCCCCCTTTTTTTAATAGGAAACCTCAGCTTTTCAGAAGGTGGATTTAGCATTTTCAAGAAGTGAAAAGGTCTACTGCAACATAGGGAAGGAGGTGGGGATTAATCATTTGGTCTGAAGCCTCCAGCTCCAGACTGTCTCCTTGCAGCTGTTGGCAGCGGGCTAACCCACACCCTGATGACCCAAATGAAGGAGGAATTTGCAATTCCAGCTGTTAGCTGAGACCCTGAAAAGGACTACAGACCCATGTGTGTGAAATGTGTGGAGTCTGTACCAAAGTGCCTTTTTATGAAGTTTTTTCACGTGCAGTGACAAGAACAAAAACAAAAGCCGGTAGAAAAGATGCAAGATTGAAAACAAGACCCCATACTGAGGGCCTTTTCCTATAACTGGACTTCCTAAACAATGCACAAGCCTCTACGGAGCAGTGAAACTTGGAGAAACCCATGGACAGATTTAGTCCCATGCTGAGAGATCCCCAAGAAATCTGATTCCAGTCCTGTGAAGCATCAGGAATCAGTGAGGATTCCAAAGAGTCCCTTTTATACTTCCGTAATTGCATGAAGCAACATTAAGACAACAATAATACTTATCGGGGGTTTTCTTGTAGAGGAAAACGCTCAGAGATTGTTCCATTGACATTCTTGCAATCTCCTTTTCTGTTATTCTTTGGCAGAGTGAGAACCAAGAGGATCAAATCAGCACTGGTTTGGTGTACTGCTATTGAATGAAATGCAAGGTGTTTAACATAAGGAGATCTCAGGTTTAGTTCCATGCAAGGGATGAAGAAGGGAGACTTGGGCCCATCATACTGATTCTTGTCTCTTTTACTGTTTGGAAAATGAATGTGTTGGTTTTGATGTGGCTGGTGGAAGATAGCAGCTATAGAAAAGTGAATCCACAATGTGTAGAAGCATGCTCCCCTCCACAGTAATGGAGCCAACAAAGTCTTGAAAGGAGAGAGGCAAATTAGGCAATCTCACTTGTTTTACACAACACCTGTAAAAATCTCAACATTCTATGCGGCGCAGATATTAACCCACACCACAACATTTTTACCTCCCAAGTGATACATTACAGAATTATTTTTAAAAAATGTTTTTCACAAGCCTGAAGCTCTTCTTTGGAGCTGCGACCTCTCAGGTGAATAGAATGTTTGTAAAAATGAAAATTTGGATGGCAAGAAAGGAAAGCTGCAGTTAGACCAATATGACAGGAACACCCCTCAGCACGGAGAAACTAGACACCTGTCTTCAGCGGCTTGCTTTTTCTAACAGAGAAAAGATCCTTGAACCAAGAATGTTTCCATTGGCAGACTGTGGTCTGTCTCTTTTTGCAAAGGAAGCCAAGGCCTGGGAATCTCATGAGCTTGAGGGATCACAAAAAGTGCATCACATTTTGATCATGCGGCTTAATTGACCCCAAGTTGTTTGGAGTAACTGGCAGTACCAAAGGACATTGAGCCTCTTGAGAGTGCTGTAGAAGGTAGACCAATGAAAGATTTCCAAATGCTTTCAGAATTTTCCATCTTGTAAGCATCATAATTCTTCTAGAATGACTTAATCCACTTGTTAGAAACATCAGCATATCTCTAGAACCCACTAAGAATTTCCTTTATAATACCATGTATTGTTATATCCTTCAGTGCCATACATTTTTCTCCTCAGAAGCAACTCAAACAACTCTTACAAAACTTTTTGTCCCTATATCTTATATGATGGCTCTTTGAAGCAATTCTCTTTTCAGTACAGATTACTCAAATATCTTGTGATATATTGATTGATGTATACAATATTATCGTATACTACATAATAAACATAAGAATTCACTAACTGTATGAATAAATGGTATGTCAGTTACTCTGAGCAACATGATTTTTCCAGGTTTCTGAACCTTTGAGCTCTTAAGGAAAAACAGTCAAAGCAGATTTCTCAGCACATGTGATTCTAGATTAATTTTCAGAACAAAATTTCGAAAGGAATAAACCAGAGTTATCTTTGTAATAAAAGCTCTTAAAGCATATTTCTAGCAGGGGAGCTGAAAATCCAGAAAAATAATAGAACTTTAAAATGTAAAATAAGAGCTGCAGCAGCGGTAAAGGTAACCGGGAAATGGTTTGTCAGCCCTGAACTGACCTAGACCATTTCTGTGCAAAAAGCAAGCAGTAAAACTGGGAATCACCAGCCGTCCCATCAGAGGAAGATTCCCCATCACCTTGAAAGTCATGCCATGTTTGCTGGCAAGATCAGTTTTGAGCCTTTGCAGACTGAGGACCAGCAGAGTACCTGGCAGGAGAGCAAAGAGGCTGCAGCATCACCACAGACACTCTGTGCAGGAGCCAGGCTGATGCAGTACAGTGCACAAGACCAACAGTGTGCAGTTTTGCAAGGTAAAGTCTCAGAGCAGGAGAGTATCAAAAAATGAAGAGTAGATGTAATAACAGCCCATAATGCTACTTGAAATGAATGGACAAGTCCTCATTCTGGTTGGTTACTTCTCTGTTTTGTTTAGGTTGCACTGCCTAAAGCTGTTGCTGACAACGCTATTCGTTTTGTAGGTTTTGTTTTTTCTCACATTTAAGGAGAGGAAGAGGAATATACTCAGAGCTTGGAACAATCTTCTCTTGTTCATTCACTGCTGATTAGCAGCATAAACTAAACAGACCTCAGCTGACTTGTATTTACATACTCTGCTATTTCAGTAGAGAACAAAAAAATACACAGTGTATCTGCTCTGGGCAGCCTCTCCCGTGTATGCCCTTTCCTTTATCTGTCTGTATGAGTCACCAAGACACAGGTTTGGGCTCTCACCCCGCCCTTCCCTGGGGGAAAGGACTCCCGGTATCTGCCCACGGATGTCTGTCACGATGACAGGTGCAGCTCTGCAGATGGCCTCTGCCTTTCTCAAGGCTGTCCCAGCCAAAGAGCAGGGCAGCTGCAACACTCTGAGGAGCCATTTCGAGCAGCCCCTTCCCTCCCCTCCAAAGCTGATCTGTGAATACTGACCTTCCAAGGCTACCCAAAATGATCCTCATCACCCAGTGCGATGGCATGTGCAGTCTGGGAGAAGGTGACTCACTGGAGACTCACTGCAGCTCATGAGCTTGCCCCAGCAGGACCTGCAGTGCAAGCACTCCTGCTCAGTAGGGACACCCACGGGCAGCACAAGAAGGGCTCACCTAGCAGAGGTTTTGCAGCCTGGACCAGGGAACACAGGGGCAAGCATGAAGGTGCAGATGCTGGGTGAGGTGGAGGAGCAGAGAAGATCTGATCCCAGGTCCTCTCCTGTGTTTTACAGCCTCTGTTTTGTTCCCTCATGATGCTACTGACCAGAGGGAAGGGGGAAATGCTGCTACTGCATGTTTTGGAGTTTGTGGCACTAATATCTGCTATGTTTATGCAGGAGAGAAATGTGTGGGCAAGGCAGATTAAACATCTGCTAGAAGACATTGAGTGGGTACAGATCATGCCCATGGGTGCCAGGGAGGAACATCAACCTCTGATTGATCCATTGTGAAATATTTTTGGATATACCTTAGATCATACTTTCAGTATAGTGCTTCAAGAAAGACACTCGGCTCCAAGAAAGAATCTCCAATTATCAAACGAAGAAAGTCAATGGAAGGGAAAAACAGAGGTCAGTTGTGGAGAATCAACAAAACTTCTGGGATTTTATCAGCAGTTTAAACAAATGCAGCCCATGTTTTTAATGACGAAGAAGACCTTTACATAGCAAAGACCTTTGGAAGGATAGAAGTGTGGAAAGCAATTAGGTGGGCAGAAACACTATTGCTATTACATTCAAGAAGACTTGGAAAGCCTCCTGGAAATAGTCAGTAATGCTTTTATTCCTATTGCAAGATAAAATGGTTCTTGTTGCCCATAGTACTCCTGAGAAGATCACACTGCCGGCAACTTAGGAAAATTACCACCTGTGAAAGCCCAGCAGGATCACACCGTGAAACCAAGGTCAGAAATTCTTCATGGGAGTCTAGGAGACTACACTCCTTCTCTGCTTTTGCCCTCAGAGCCTCACAAATGATCATGTATTATCTGGGAGCCAGCTTGCAACTTCCATTTAGGAAAAAAAAATTGGCTTGTTTTTTTTGTTTGTTTGGTTTTTTTTGTTTTTTGTTTTTTTTTTTTAAATACTGAAGATGTTTATTTCCCCTTTATTCAGTGTTCCACACCTGGAGTCCTCTGTGTTCAGTTACAGGTTAACCAGTAAAAGAGAGATTATGGGCATCATGGAGAAAATCATGGAAGGGCCATGAAGGGGATGAGGGAACAGGAGCACTTCTGATATAAGGAAAGGCTGAGAGACCTGTGACTTTTCAGTCTGGAGAAGAGAAACCACAATGCAATCATATCCCTGATGTGTCCTTGCTCATGCAGCTCTGTCTGTGGCTCAGTTTCACTAACACAAATATGTGCTGCCTTGGCATATGCCATGTGGAGGCTCTCCAGCTCTTTTTCTGCTCGTCAGGCCATGTTTGGAGCTGGGTGACACTGGCACCGGTGACACAACTGGCCCTGAGGAGTTCTGGCAACTGATGGTACCTGAGGACCTGGCCCCCAAGCTGTTGCCTTTGACACTTGACTTGCCAGTGCTGACACCAGAATTTTTGCACTCAGCTATAATTCTGGTGTTGTTCTCTCTGAGTGCTCATTCTCACCAGGGCCATACATTTCACTGACTGTTGTGGTGCAGTTGGCAGAGTGATGTGGCACAAGTCCTGTGGAAGTTCTTCCTGCTTTATGGGACACACAAGCAAGATGAGAAAGGGAGCAGCAGTACAAGGCATGGCTTTGTTTTCAAATGTTACCAGCTAAGGGCCCTCAGGCAGGCTGGCAGGGCTCTGTGGGTGGGACTTTTAAACCATCCATGAATGCCAGTTTTGCCTTAGGAAGCAGAGCTGGGCTACTACCACATTGACCTCATTCCCTTCTGTATTTACCTTTTTCTCTTCTGCCAGAGAAAAACAGCTCTTCACTTGAATAACATCTATCTGCCTGGTGAGAAAAGAGGACATGGGCTCTGCAGACAGAAAACTGTATAGTTCCTCGTGGAGAGGAACTGCAAGGATCATTTTGCATTGCTCAGAGGGTTGGGTTACCTCCCATGAAGGCCTTCTATTATCCTACCAAGTGACACTCAGTGCTTCCTTCATCACCAAAGAGTTCACATGCTGGGTCCATATGCAGGGCTTTGGCTGCCCCTGAGAACCCTTGGCATTTGTCACATGCTGGCAATAGTTCCTGCTGCCTTTGAGGCAGAAATCCCAAGTCTCACAAAAATATGGTACAGTGATCAGAGATTAGCATCTGGAACTGACCAGGCCAGACAATGCTTTAAGCAGCTTGCTTGTCTTTTCCTCCCCACCCCTTCCTCCGTTGTGTCTTTCTCTCTTTCTTTTTCAACTCAGTACAATTCCCCAATAGGCAGGGCCCTGGCATTCCTCCACCCCTGAGAGACTTGGACCGGAGGCGATGCAGGCCCAAGCTGTGTGAATTTTGTCTCTGTGGGGACCCTCTTTCTCCTCCATCCTGTTCCCTCAAGGTCATTTAGACAAGAAAGCAGGGGTGGTACAACAACCCTCAGAGCCTCTGAAGGGACATGGCATTCTCTGAGCTGGCGCCAAGAGCTGGAAAACGAGATGCAGATGTGCTGTTGCCAGTAAGAGGGGCATGGGAGGAGAGCTGAGAGAGGAAAAGACCCGTTCCTCTCCCATTAGCACTACCCGAAGTCGTATGACACTCCCTGATACACAGGGCAGCCACAAAGCTGTACAGCTACTTCAGTTGAGAGGTAGTTTAGCTCCCAAGCCGGTGTGCTGCTTCTTCTATGGTGGCATGGCAGGACCAGCGTGTCATGGGGACAGCAGGGAAGTAGGGAAGCAAAGGGGAGGGCAGCCCATTGTTCAGGACACTGACAGGGCCTTGGAGAGAGGATCTGGATTGGGACATGGCCTTCCTGACCCACACAGCTTTTAGTCACCTCTGTAATCCCACTACCTCTTAGATGAACAAAGTGCAAGATCAGCATCATCTCTTCAAGAAACTACCTAGTACCGCGATAATATGTTTACCCTATGCACGGGGCAAAGGATGAAAATGTGTCAGTCAGATCACCTTGTACAGCACAGAGGACTTACCTAGACCTCAAAGTGAAGGCAACAGACTGCATACCATTGTACTTCATGTGTTTCCCTGCTGTGCCCTACTGCTGACTCTGCCCTGCCTGGTTTAGTCTCAGAGGAGATCTACACTGGAGGGGGAAAGTGCACAGTGCCCTCCCCTACTACCCCAGCACCGCTCAGTTCCTCCTCAGCTGAGGCTGCAGAAAAAACAACTGTCTCAGGTGTTCACCCCTAGTAACATCTCTGAATGGGACTGTCCCACCCCCAAAGGTATTTCCAGCAGAGAATTAAGGAACCACGTCCCTTCAGATGAACAAATCAGAATTCACTTGTGTTTTCTGAAGGTATAATGCAGCTCTTCTGCAAAGCTGTTCTCTGGACGGTCACCCCAGCCTGTATTGCCACAAGGACCAACATGTGGGACTTTTCACTTGCCTTTGCTGAACTGCATGAATTCCCTGACATCTCATTTCTCCAGCCCATAAAAGTCCCTCTTCTGAGCAGCTCTCAGCACATAAACCACTCCCCAGCTCCAGTTTAATATCAGTGGCAAGCTTGCAGATGGTGCACTCCATCCATGCACTCTGTCCCATTATCCAGCTCATTAGACTGTACTGGACCCAGTACTGGCCCCTAGGGGTGGCACTTGCAACCAGCTGTCATTTGGACTTAGCATTAATTTTTATCACAACCTTTTGAGCCTCACAACACAGTTAATTTCACATCCACCTTAAAGACCAACTCTCCAAGCCATATTCCACCAGTTTCACTACAAGCTGACAGTGGGAGACCATGGCAAGTGCTTTATGGAAGCCAACGACCTTCCCTTTTCTCCCCTGTGCACATTTCAATGAAGATGATGATCAGGCTGGTCAGGCATGATTTGCCCTTGGTAACTCCACACTAGCTGCTAACCATCTTCAAAAGGGAACAACACATTCACATGCTTCCAGTCCCTTACAAAAAGTTGACACTTAGTCCTGTCCCAAGGAGGAGTTTTTGAAAGCTAACAATTTGTTGCTTAGATTACTTGACACAGATGACCAGAAGGGATGAAACAGAAATTGAACCATGTATCATAGGTTTATTAGGGAAAAAAGTTATACTTCAAGACCATATATTTGGCACTGTACTGAAGCAAAAATATGTGAGGAAAAATTAAAATGTTAAAACCCAAATCACCATGAAAGAGAAAATGCTCTTTTAATCACTTTAATTCCCTTTTTTGCCCCCATACAATTTAAAATAACTACAGAAAGCAACTCAAGAGACGTCAGAACTACACTACACGTAATCTGGAACAAGAGTGAGAGATGGACCAGAGATTAGATCTGTCCCCCAGGTTACTGCTACTCTCCCAGGCTGCCAGAACAGGTGAGTCTTACTAACATGAACAAAAGTTGTTGAGATGTTACCATGAAACATTAAGACAATGAATGGTTCTGAAGAAACCATTAATGCTACATTGCCCACAAGGACTACAAAAATTCTACATTATTGCAAGCTTCCAAATGCTGTCTAAAAAAATGCCTTCTATATTTTTCATTTATGTCACTTTCTGCTTTCTGGTCTCTTTGGAAAAAATGTTGATAGTATTTAAAAAGAAGTGTATCCCAATTTGTCCCCATGGTCAAATGAGCTTCATGCTAGGTGACTACTGTATTGGTGGCTTGGGCTCCTTTTTGTAGACCCAGTAAGTTAAAGCAGTTTCTAATTTCCAAATTAGTCATCCTATGCCTCTGCACAGTAACATGAAAGATACTGACATGGAATAAATAACATACAAAATAAGATGAGAATGGATTGAAGGAAAGTTGCAATAAAACTTTTAGACAGTAAAGGATAGAAAGCTTAACTGATGCTGATGAACCACTGTGTGTGTGTTTTTGTTGGACTATACAGTGCCACTCTAACATGGATAGGGGGGTAGAATACCATTGAATGTCCAGTCCAAAGGCTGCCAAGGAAGTGGGACACAGGTCTTGATCAATAGTTCAAATGTTACATCAACAGTACTCAAAAGAAGAATACAGCTCTTTCCTTGGTTAATATATTGTGCATAGCAATATTTCAAAGAATTAACAGCACCTTTTACATAAAAATTACAAACATATTTATCTAGTGAACAAGAAGATCTCAGCATCTCTAAGAAGTATTTCTGCAGATGTACAGTACTGTATTTATATAGATATAGATACAGATATATCTCAAAGTGAATTTACACTGTGACCTGGTGATTAGTCCAGCAGTGGGTGAACCCACAGGGTAAGTCTTCAGGAGAATATATTGCCTTTGGTGGGTGGCCAGTTACATGGCATGATTGCATAGGGGAGCCCAGTCGGGCAGCAAAAGACAGTTTAGCATCCCATTAAGCAAGCACAGCATGCTTAGGTCGTTCCTGTAAGATATAATAAACTGCCAAATTTTCATGGCTAATACAGTTCTAATTTTCACAGGTTGCACACATTGCAACCTTCTCTCTGTGCCTTAAAGACACAGGGGAGGAAGGCAGGACACCAAAATTATATCCTATCCCTGCTTCCAAGCAAAAATCAAGTAGCACCACAGATTTAGGCTGGTAAAAGGTGTCCATGTTTGTCTTCACAAGCGTTTCTTGAGCAGTTGGTCTTCACTGGTTTGCCCCATTTATCTGGATTTTTCCTTTTCCAAATCAGTTGCTTACAGTCCTCTGGTAGAAACAATTTGAAAAGCATGGTCTACCTAAGACAGGAAAGCAGACTGCTACCATTTCCCTGGGATGGGCACACCACACTCATACCAGCCCACATAGTAGTAGGGTGTTGTGTATCCAATACGTCCGAATGATACAGGCTCCTGGCGGTACTGGCGATAATACCCTGTCAGGAGAAAAACAGCCATTTGTATCCCAGAACAAAGACACAGCAAGTTAACAAAACTAACAGATGCAGTGAGAGTCAATCCCACGGCACAAAAAAAAAATTTATAAACTGTCTGGCAGGAAGTTGTATCAAAAGGGTATTGGCTAGCCCTGGTATTTGGCCAAGATCTTTCTTGAATGATCTAACTCTGGTCCTTCATATTTCTTGTAGTTTTGATTGGTTTTACTGCTCAAAATCTCTTTTACTATTGTGTAATACTGTGGTCTGCCAAAGAGCTTCTGCATTTCACTCCAAACGGTGGGCATATTTCAGCTGTGTTTATGAAGTTTCGAAGTCAGTTTAAATATATGAAGGACTCTGGGGCAAAAAATACCATCAAATCACATTATCTCACAGGGCTTAAGAGACTATCAGCAAAAGTCAGCTTTTCACAAAACAAAAAGGTATCATTTCATGCAGTAAATACTGAGTTAAGCCCTCCTTTCCCCTTTTAATTCATCTGCAGAAAGAATGTGACTGCTTAAAGCATTAGAAGAGGTGCAGCATTCTTGACCGCATAGCTCGTGCATTGGAACATCTGAAACACTCATGGCTTGTGCCTATAATAAAACTTCTGTGTGTTCTCTATCTCTTTCTCCTAGACCCAGTATATACACATCTGGATTAATCATCTGTCTTCTGAGCTAAGAAGTGCAGTACTTCACAGTGATATAGAAATATCAATGACTATTTCAGTTTCTTCCTGGTAACATCACCATGCAAAGAATATCAACACATAATTTAACATGGAAACCACTAAAGCTAACCGAATAATTCAAACCAACAGACTTATGGAAAAGACTGGATGACTTCCATGATTGGTTTCATTCTGTGTCTTCCACCTGGTTATGTGAGGTGAGCAATCTGCTCAGAGGAACTCCTCCAAAGTAAGAATTTTCCCTCTGAGACAAGTATCTACCAGGCCAGAATAAAAGTACTGACCTTAAGTCACTAGACATATTCCTTTCTGTTTTGCATTGAACGAACTAATAGAAATCATTCACCAAAGCTGTATTTGCAAAGCTGTAGCTGATCCCTTTAGGCACATGGAAGAAGTCTTGCCCCTCGATTCAGTGAGGCAGGTCTTATCAATAAGAGAAAGGTTTCATAGGCCTATACTTTTTTGTTTGTTTGTCTGTTTCTGTTTTGTTTTGTTTTGTTATTTTTGCATTTTGTTCCTGCATAGTGTTTGCATCATATGCCCCTCTCTTTCTGTCTCTGTCTCTCTCTCTCTGCACCCACAAGTCCCCTGGGACTTGCATGATCTGTTCACAGCTACTGCATCAGCTGGGCCCCTCAAAGAGCGGCCAGCAGCTATAGACAGAGCTCCACTCTGCGCTCCGCTCCCTTAATCCCACAGATGGGATAACAGGCTCCTGGCCAGCTTCCCACTCCCCCATTGCTGTACCTCGGATCGTGGGCAGGGCTTCAATGTACGACTGAGGTCCCGTTCTTCCATCTAGGTGTGAATCCACAAATTGGCAGTGGTCTTCACCCCTTCCCCAGCTATCCCCAATGCTGTAGAAGGTATCTGAAGAGTGATACACAGACAGATTACTTAACTCAGCAGTACTTATGTTTGGGATGCTCTTTACCACCAGGAAAGAAAGGCGTGGAAGAAAGCAGGAAGAATGCTACAGTGACACACACAGTATTACCAATGAACAAACTGACTGGAAAGAGAGAGAATGCTACCTTCACAGTATGGAAGAAGACATTATGGAAAATAAATGGGTTACAGGTCAGTAAGGAGTAGTCCCCATTTTGCAAGCCCATGGACAGTGCATCACAGGTGACAGGCAGAGAGAATTTCAACTGGATTAGTTAAAATATATCATGCGAAAGTAAAAAACTTAATATGTCAATACCATTAGTTTGACTTCAGTCTCAAATGAAAATTACAAACTGTGGAGCTCTCTTTCTTCAACAAACAGGGCTGTTTATTTCTTATTATTTTAACACTGTGTTGAAACTATACCAAGGCACTACAATAGTCATTAGCATAGTCTGGAAGGCCATTGAGATAATCCCATTATCCCAGATCAGCAATACGGAAAGTTTTATTCATTATCTCTCTGCCAATACACCTGTGTAAGAGCTACTGCTAATTCTTCTTGAAAGAGGACTCCCACATAGTGGTCACACAAGTCTGCCACGTACGAAATGAAGAAAACCAGAAGATGAAGGTGACAAGTAATCATGTAGCAGGAAATTAATCTTGGTACCTACCTTTCAGGTCATCACTGAGGTAAATTTTGTACCTTAAGGAGTTGCAAAGAACCACTCCTACAAACTTGCGGTACCAAGTTCGTTTCACGTACTGCTTGCCAGTGCAGTCTGAGTAGGTGGGGTCATATTTAAAAGTGAATGGGATCCAGATAGGCTCACCGCCTTGGAGAAAAAAATAAATTCCACATTAGGGACAGACTTTAACACTTCAGTCCAAGTTTTGCAGTTCAACATCTAATAATATGTTTCACAACACATGCTGTAACAGATTAATGCATGACTTTTTTATATTCAGAAATAGTACTTCAAGACAAAATATTATAAAAAATAAAGTTAGAGATTTTATTAAATCTCTCCTAGGCAGTAGACAAAAATAACTGTTAAAATGATTAAAATATTATTTCATGTACTGAACCATAGCTTTAAGTAAACAGTCTTAATTGCTTCAGTAAGACTTCTTCTCTACTTAGTATTCCACAGTTTCTCTTCTTAACACAGTCTGATCTTAGGTCTGACAGTGACTTGCATTTTAAGACTAAGTATAAAAGTTCTTTTACAGAAGAACAGACGTTAAGAGCTCTGTGGTGAGCAACAGCCTGTGAAGTCTATTCTTGCTATCTGGTTTAAAAGATCATATCCCAAATGTACTTTTCTGTTTTGTTTTCCCAGATTACATCAAAACAGATTAGTTTCCAATAATAGACAAGTGAGACCTTTCCTGGGGAACTCTGTTCAGAGCACTGCTGCAGAGAAGACTGCTTAATTGTACTGCAAAAAGAATAAATATTCCTACTGATTTACCTGCTTTGTACTACCAAGATAATAAAGTTTATTTTCAAGTTGCTGTTGTAATAATGTATACAGAATGATACAAAAGCTTCCAATGTGATAACTGGAATTTTTCTCTCTAGCTACAGCCCAAAGCCCTGTTTTTACTCTGCTGTTTCTAGGTGGTTTACAAATCCAATTGAAAGTTTCTTCTGTTAGTCATTCTTCCTCTCACTAGGCACATGGACCAAATCCTGCCAACACTTGCAGGTGAGAAGCAATCAATGATCAGCAATTCTCAGAGTTTTCCAAGGACACAAAGAAACCAGACTAGCAAAGACAATAAAACGGAGAAGGAAGGGATATATTGGACACTGTTTTCATGAAAAGTGTAGCAAAAAATCCAGAACCAACCATTTTAACTCCTTAGGAAAGCTGATGGAGCATGACAACCATGAGGTCTTTTTTCCTGCATCTCCTCTGAGTGCATATACTGCCTGGGGTTACCCTATCAAAGTTCATGTCAGCAAGGTTAGTCCCAGTACTAGGAAATCTTCTGAAAAGGGGCTGAACTAGCTTATTGCAAATTTGGAAATACAAAGCAAGCTAAACAGCTTTGTGGCATATTATTCAGGTCAGTAACAAATCCTCGAATTTTTTAGCAGTTATAAGCGCATGATGACTTGTACAGACGAGGACCAGAACTAGAGAGAGAGAAACCTGATCCTGCTATTCAAGCTATGCTTAGGCAACTGAAATAACATAGTTTACTGCTTATTACCAAGCAATTCAAGCTCTTGTACCAGGGAAAAAGATGGGCTAAAATCAATGCTTATTCAAACACACCTTTACAAGATTTCTTTTGAGAAAACAGAATAAGGGGTCTTAAGAGAAAAAATGTTTTGTGAATTAGTCCCATGAATTACTACCTGTTCTTGTTTAAAACTGTACCTAAAACTGCATGTTTAAGTGTTTCTAATTCCTATATTCTAATTGTTTTGCACAGGCTTTATGCATTTCATGAATGAAACAACAGTCAGACTTACCAGGTGGCCTGACAATGAGGAGAGGATTGTCTAGAAGAAAAAAAACAAATAGAGAATTTAATATTTTGTTCCAAACCTTGTTTTATAACATGAAACATATGGAGTCACTGATTGAATATTTTCAATAAGGTGCTTCATCCCATGATGGCATTCTTTATTGAAGATTCCCATCAGCTCAAACCTTACACTTGAATTAGAAGAGTGCTCTGAATTAGCAATTTCTTTCTCTTATGACCTATTCCATAACTGTAACTATACCATCTGGTCTTGACCACATTTAGCAACTGTTTTTTGTACTTGTGCCACCTTTGGCCATGACAAATGAAATATCAGGGCTGCAAACAAAAGTTTAAATTTTGTGTATTTAAGATGTTAAATATAGCTCACAAAGGAGCTGATTTTGGATGGGAAAACTAGGCATTCAGGCCCATATACTGGCAGCAGGAAAATGATCTGCAAGATACAGCACAGAATCATAGAATTGCTTAGGTTGGAAAAAGGTCTTTAGGATCTGTGAGTCCACTGTCAACCCAGCACTGCCAAGTCTTCCACTAAACCACGTCCCTCAGTGCCACATCTACATATTTTTTAAATATCTTCAGAGATGGGGACTCTACCACTTCCCTAGGCAGACTGTTCCAGAGCTTTACAGCCCTTCTCTAGACATGTTCCAGCATCTCAAAGTCTTCCTTGTAGTGAGGGGCCCAAAACTGAGCACAGGACTTGAGGTGTGACCTCACCAGTGCCCAGTACAGGGGGACAATCACTGCCGTGGTGCTGCTGGCCACACTCTTGCTGATACAGGCCAAGATGCCACTGACCTTCCTAGCCACCTGGGCAATGTGAAATATTATGCTTGGATTAATACCTGAGCCTCTTATTCATTTAATGAAAATTTGAATATGTTATCCAGAACCATTGTTATTATCTCACATTTCTGTCTCCCTTCTGTGATGATTTCCTTCCACAGTTCCTAGTGGAGCTTCTGAAGTGAGCACTACAGAGCGAAGTCAAATGAGCAAAGGTGGAGACTGTGTAAACCCCATGTCATTAAAAGGACAAAATTTGCAAGAAGCAACAAGACCTTTCACTCAAGTAAAGACGGAAAAATTTGTCCTTTATTATTCAGTGGAGTCACTGGCCTCTGACTTGATGGAAGTAGAAGAAACACGCAAAAATAGCTCATTTAACCTGCTATTTTTAGAATGGGGTGTTGCTGTTGAAGGTACTATTAGCCCTGTGAAAGAGCAGCATGCCTTGTTAAAAAAAAAAAAAA
>WEKY01058267.1:0-78882 GCA_013390045.1 Picathartes gymnocephalus
TGTTTTTGGTTTTTTTTTTCATCCTGAACTCTCTCCTAGTTATTTGTACAAGACATCTCTGAATCTTTTGGTTTGTTTGGTTGGGTTTTTTCTCACCTGCACTTACTTATAATGCCAGGATGCTATTAAATATTTGTAATGCTTACTAAGCAAAGCTCTTGAGTAGTGAGCCTGCAGTAGCGTACCAGAGATGCCCTCCACAAATTCCAAGTGCACGTTAAAAAAAAAAAAAAAAAGCAGTTCTGGGACTTGCAATTAGAGAATGCTTATATTTAAACCATGCACCTCTAGTAAAGCAGGTTCTGAATTCATCTTGCACATAATCATTGACATTCTTCCCTCCCAGCAAAATAGGAGTTCTTTATCCCATCAGGACAAAGTGAGAGGCAAACAGAGCAGAAGAGTATGTGAGTGTATGTGTAAGAGCTTGGACTCTGGTCACTTGGTGACTTAAGGACTACAAAACAGAAACTGAAGCTTAGTATGACAGGAGCAGAAAAGTTTCATGTTCAAGGAGTGAGATTCCAAGAAAGTTGTGGGGATTTTTTTCCCCCCCTTCAAACAAAGCATTTCTTTTCTAGTGAAGTTCAATTCCCTCATGGAAACCCAAGCCCTAAAGTAGCTAAAATAGCCTTTTCTTGCTCTCCAGTCAGTCTCTGCTTCATGGCTTCTTAAAAAAAAGGAATTTTGAGCAGGAAGTCATGTTGGTTAATGGCACAGGGCAGAGCTTCCAGAGGAAACTTGACCTACAGCCATTTATAATGTTGATAAGGATGTGGTTTGTGGTCCTTTCTTTTTTTCCTAGACAACGAGATTGAAAAACACATTTTGATCCAAATCCCATAGCTCTTGGTTTTTAGACACCTGAGCACTCCTTATTCCCCACAAAGCCTTCAAGAGATGCTGGGTCTCAGAATGAGTACATGAATGCAATGAACTTCCCATTCTTCACTAAAGTTCAAGGGAACCTCGAGTCCCACTGTTTCTTACAAAGCTTGTCTTGCTTTCAGCTTGCAGTTCTTTTGGTTTACAGGCATGCCACATCTGTGTCTTATTCTTTGTGTTCACCAATACTTCTTTGTTTTCTAGTACCTCCCTATTCCTATTAGTAACCAAAACAGTACGTGTAGTTTTGCAGTTGCTTCTGATTTTATATCAGAACCTTGTAGTTCTAGATAGCATTGCAACAAACTGCAGAACTTTAAAGAAGTAGGGTAGAGTGGGATGTTAACACACTGATTGGCCCCTTATCAGTAACCCAGTTTTTTTCTCTAGATGCTGATCAGTAAACAGCCAGCTCAACAGACGTGAACTTTTGTTTTCAAGCAGTGATATATCCTGCTGGGTAACAACCCTTTTGATACTAAGGATATCTCCTGCCATGTATTCTCCACTGCCAAGCAATGATTGTTGACATAAGTGTTTCATTTAATAAATATTACCAGTGTGTATGAGCGTGAGGGGAAGATTGAGCAGCGTTAGGGGCCCTACGGCAGCAGTCCTAACAGGAAGACAGAAGTGATTGCTTCATAGCAAATGAATCAGGCCCCAAACCTGGGACACTTAGAGAAACATCCTTTTTACACTAAATTGTCATACCTCAGGGTTGCATTAATAATGACAACATATGCAAAAGCAGCAACTTCTTTCTCATCTGTAAAGTGGGGATCATGACATTCACCTCTCTAAAGCTTGTGGGTTCTCTGTAAACTCGTAACACTAATCGAAAAACCTTTCTAAAGCTTTTCTTCAGAATCAAAATTATTGAAACTTGGTAACTGCTACTTACAGCTGACTTGCCTTGGCAGCCAGTTAAACACATTAAGCTTGTGACCAAAAACTCATACCCAGTGTTGAGGAACTGACTAATCCTAGTATCTCCATTTATTTTTTATGTAGAAAATTGGTAACAGACTTCCCTGGTTAAGTTCATAAAATCTGCTCATCTTTGAACTGCTATGCCAAAAAAATCAGCCTTTTATAGCAAGAATTCTACATGTGTAAATAGAGAGTTACACAAATAGAAGTTTACACTACTGTTCCTTTGGCAGCAAAGAATTTTCATATGTTAGGCTATCATAGCATGTTATCTAACACACAAAGTTTCTGTGAGGTATAAAAAAATAAAATGGAGAGACCAGTTATCTAGGTGTCCACAGACGAAGATAAATGCTGAGACATTTATTCATTCAGGAGGACCACATGCTCAAAAAATAACTGCATTTGCATCCTTGTGGTTATTCATGAATGAAAATATTCAGTGAGAGGAATAAATGTTCACAAAACTTCCCTGAAGAAATCCAAATGTTCAAAAATCTGCTTGTCAGTAACAGATTGATTTGTGGTAAGTCTCAAATTCATGAAAGGCAAGTTTGCCACATTACTACTGGATGAATTCCAGGGAACCTTAATTTTAGACTGGTTGAAGAATTAAATGGTATTTTAATTATTAAACATCTGTGTAAATCTAGTGTAAATAATGAATCCTGTCTGTTCCACATAATTTTTTAATAAACTTGGGTTATCGTTTCCATAATGTGTGTTGAATAGGTGTTGCACTGCTAAGTGCTATGGAAAGTGTCCTTTCTGTTACCTGACTCAGGCACGAGTGACCCCACTGCAGACCCCAAGATCTACGAACATTGAATCTGTCCTCTCTGGGAACAGAGCATGAGCAAACAGCAGAGCCAAGTTAGACCTGCAGTTATACTGTGTGCTCTTGCTGGATGAAAATCCTTTTTTTTTTCAATTGACTCTGAAATAAATATTTAGCTATGTGCCTTTGAGGGTCATGGTTTGTTTGGGTTTTTCTTCTACACCATCATGTCAAAGTATTTGGTAATTCACATCCCTTGGGGTGGCTTCCTACTCGGAGCATTACACAAAGAATGCATTTTCAGGCTAGATTTCCAGTAAATAACCCTGCAGTTCCAGGAGATTGACTAAAATAGCAGCATGCCTGCAGCACAATGCCACTTAAGTTCAGATCTCTCCCTTATTCTGATTCTGTCCTCTTCTGTCTCTCCCCCAACAGTAGCATAATTGTCAGTGTCCTCTTCCTGCGAGCATCTTGGTTTTCACCAAGTCCTTCACTGGCTAATCTTTGCCTGCTACTATGCTCCCATGGAATCCTGCACTTTGGATTCATGTTTCCAGCCCTCTCCATGGAGTCATTATCTTCCACCATCACAGTAATAATGGTTGTGTGAGTTCTGCCAATACTGCCAAGAGTCTGGAGTTACCCAGCACCTTTTCTCAGACTAAGACAGAAACAGCCTCAAAAGAGAGATCACTCTTAGTAAAGAGCAATGACTAAACAGATACTTAAAGAGATTTTTAAAGAAATCTTCTAATGGATGTAAAATCTTGAAGTCTATCTTTGTCACATTGTTTTATGAGTTGCAGTTGCCACATGTCCTGCTGAATACTGTTTTTTATTAATTGCAGATGCGTTTTTACCATGCCTAACTCATTGTTCTCACTCTTTATAAATCCTTGATTCTGGTTCTTAATGCAGTTCAGTTCCCAGTCTCAGTAAGTGCCAAAGATTGGAACTATGCATTGAATAATGCATATTTCCTTTAAATCTTTTCAGTGTGTTATTTTCTAATTCAGTTTAATATCTTAATCTGTGAGAGAGCTAGGAGAACTTCCAGTTTACCCACTCTGCACTTCTATTGTGTGCTCATTGACTTACTGTGTATAAACAGGGGAATTGTTTGAAGAAAGGCTGACCAGCCTTTATTTTCACAGATCACCCTTTTGACCTCCTCACAGTGCAAATCTAAACAGGTAGCAGGGTCTTTGCAGGATCTTATCTACACAAACAGAATAACCAATGCAGATTTTAGCCCTCTCAGAATGAATTGGCCAGAAATATATTGTCAGATTAGAGGGAAATCCATACTGGACAGCCCAAACAGTCATACATCTGAAGGAACATCAGTTACATTTGTTTAGCTTGTAGACTAAATGAGCTCTTGGAGGTGACCTTACAGTTTTCAATACAGATACCATGTTTGGTTCAGCCATTCCTAAAATGCATTGCTCTCCTCTTTTTGTCAGCTAGCATACTGCAGGACAGGGTGCCAGCTGGCTGGTTGACAGATCAGGGTGAGTTAGCAATGTGTTGTGAGAAATGTAAGAAAAAAGCCTGAATGCTGACAGAACATTTTTTTGTCTTTTTCTCCAGTGTTTTTTGCAGTCCCTCACTTGCTACTTGATTTCCTTCTCTTTCCTCCTTATTTTCCTTTCAGCCCTGAGCATTTATTGTCCTCTCCTCTCTTTCCCTGGCCTGCCCTGGCAGGAGGTATCACTGAGCAGAAGAGAAGCCTCTCTGTCACATCTGTATAGCTTTACTACTACTCGCTTTTCCAGGCAGTACTTTCGCTAACTCCATATTTCACTGTGCAGTGACAGCTTGGCCAGAGCATAGCACATTTTCCAGTCACAGATGTTTCTATCAGATTCATGCCTGCTTCTTGGAGGCATGGCAGAAGGAATCTTTTTTCTTGTACTTCAACTGATAAAAATGACCCCAAGGCAATATACAGCACGTTTCTTTATCCTCTTTTTGTCTTTCTGAACACACGTTTGCTTCAGTACTTATATGAGGAAAGGCTGGTATTTAATTCTAATTAAAAAATTAGTACATATTCCATTAAGGATAAATGATTGAATTTTTCATGTGCTCCTTTTCAGATAGCAAGACATTTGAGTATAGATTTAGTCTTAGAGTAAGTGACAAAACATACAAAGTCTTGACTTTTCAGTCAGATATTTGTTCATATAAAGATCTTCCTTAAACTTCAGGGAATTTCCAGCTGTGACACAGGTCATCCTGCAGGAATCTAGATGTAAGACTGGAACCTAAGATTATTATTTTTTCACACAAAAACTCTAGCTGACTGACTTTAGCTTCTGTAAGAGGGTACAGTTCCATCATAGAACCTAAGTACTCTTTAACAAAAATATGTGCAGATGTCTTGCCAAGAAAAGAAAGACCAAACTATGAAGACAAGCACAAGGTATTAATAAGGTGCTATTTAAAACGGTTTTCTCAGAACTGGTTACTGATCTGGTCCTAGTGGTGGAGTGTGCTCATGCAGACACTGGCAGCAGGTCACAGCAGAGTAGCTCAGTTTATGTCAGTGCAGCCAGATAGAGTTTGCACACCTACATTTTCAACATTGTTTAATGCATGGATTTTAAATACAATGGAAAAAATCAGTTGCTTAGTCTGATCATATCAGTTTCCTTGATCTTCTGTTTTTATTCCTGTCGTTCACTTTCCTTCCTTCCACCATTGCCACACAATGAAAGATGTGTAGGTGGAGGAGGAAGAGAAGAACAGAGAAAGGAGGAGTGTATTTCCTTGGCTAGTCAGTCCAACAAGGTACATTCTAAGAGTTCTTCTGGCCAATCTTGCATATAAGGTTTTACCACTAGTCAGGATCCAGAAAGCAGTGTCCTAGTGCTCCCAGTTAAATTGTAAATGTCACTTGGTACAGCCTTTCTGTACTTGCTGTTATTTCTTCACAGCTGAAGAAATAAGATAAAGTAGAAAAGTAAATTGGTCAGTTTTTGCACAGGCACTGTTTCCAGAGAGCAGTGCTCCCAAGGAAAAGCAGTGGCTGCACTAGAGGACAGCCCAGCGTTGGCATCAGGGTGCTGTGCAGGACAAAAATGGGATGTCTGCCAGTTCTCAAACCGAATGGGAGCAAAGCCATAGGTATACAGTCTCTAACTTCCACAGCTGCCAGGAAAGTCTGTGTTACATCAGTAATTCCATAGGTCTCCTACAGCCATTCATCCCCGTCTGTATCACAGCTCTGGTTTTAATTGCATCTGAAGTTAACTCAGCAGAGAAACATCTTTGTCTCCAGTGATAGACAACTGTTTACTTCCAGTTTTACGTAACCCTATATCATTATCAGAAGAAAAAGACAACACCCACCCTCACCAATCAGTCTTTTCTCATAGTGTTTCTGGTGCATGTGAGCAAGCATTATAAAAGCACTACAGCAAAAATTGTCACAATTTTTTTTGTTTCAATGAAACAATCATAAAGCCTAGGAATTAGCCATTTATATGTTTATTTACTACATGTTTGTTTACATCTATCTGACTTTAATGGATAACCTAATGGATTTTAAAAAAATATATATTTTTAATGTATAAATAAAAGGCAGCATTATCCATTCCTAGAATAGTTTGACTGAAAAAAATTACACTCTGTGGCATCTTGCAATCCTGGCAGCTGTACAGTTGTCTTACATGGGAATATAGATGCATTTTTGTCTTGAGAGCTCCCAAATCCCTGCATTCTCCATAAGAAAGAATGGGACAGGAAATTTCTGGGTTACTGGGCTCTTTGGCGCAGATGTCTCTTTTGCTTTCACACGTATTTCCACAGCAAGAGGAGAGCCATGCTAAGCAACAGACACAGAGTCTCATTCAGCAATGGTTCTTTTCTTTTTTTGTCTGCTCTAAAATAGTCTGAGTGTTAGGAAGAGTAACAAGCACTGAACTTTTCCCCACATATATTACTCGCGCAGAGGAATGAAAAGGTTGAGATAAGACTACTTGTTTTTTCCTCTCTAAGAAAAAACCCAGGTAAAGTTCTGGTCCCTTCAAATTAAGTTTACTATTGGAATCATAAGAGCACAATCCAGCAAAATTTGCCTGATTTCAGTATAATTTTTCACTTCTTTTGAAGTTAAATATGTGTTTAAGAACTTGCTTACTTAGGTGATTAGGCTTGTGACAGAAGATACAGGCAAACACTTAAATCTGGGGATTCTGTGATCTCAGTTCCCATGCTGAGAGCTTTAGGTATCAAGTGCCAAAGACACAACCTTTACATTCTCAAATATTTTACCATATTCTGCAGTCCTGAAGTTCAAAGAGAGCTTTTCTCGATCGGTAATATAACTTGATCTATTTTTCCTCTTTCACTCTTTATTCTGTTTGACCCACATTGCCATTATGAGAAGAGTCTAAAATTATTAACTTTGCCTTGCCACGGTCTTGTTAAGGCAAGAGTAACTGGTAATCCATGGGGAAGTGTGAGGAGTAAGAAGGGTAATGACATGTCCTAAGTGGCATTTGGAATTAAACCCTCTTCCCCTTGAGGTCCTGTTCTAGATCTGAAAGTTTTTTTTCCCCTTAATACAGGTTCTCCTTCAGCTGTATTTTATGCTTTATATCCAAGAACTACAGTAGGCAGAGGCTTACTGCGAGAACCAGAAAATTATGCCTACGAAGCATTTTGTGTAAATATTTTCTTACTAGAAGTTTGGCTTTTGTTTTGTGATATAACCTGAGAAACAATAGTGGCTTCCTACTCCTATGGAATATACAAAAAAGAAAGAAAGAGTCAACCAAAGCACTCGAGATGTAACAAGACCACAGGCACAACTTTTCTGGAGGGTCTAAAAGCCTTGAACTCCTCTGTGGGGTTCCACCCAAGCAACTGCAGTGCATCAGCTGTGTATTCTCCCTCCTGGCAGCAGCCAGCATCTTAAAAATGTACAGGGACCAAAATTTCCCAGTGATTATTGCAAAGTCACCTGCTATATACATATTTAAGGTGGCCTGGGGAAGGATGCTCAGTGATTTTCAAAAAATAATCAGGCTTTTTGGAGGGGCTGAAACAGGGTGCCTGGGAGGGAAGGCACTGGCATGCAGGCTTCTTCCAGTGTGCACAGGAGAGTTGGGAATTCCAAGTGATATCTGTATAGTACTTCAAGGAAAGCACAATAACAACAAATGCATAATATTACTGGTTGTCATAAGTTCTGCATCATTTATGAGGCTCTCACTAAAAGAAATTTTAAAACTCATAATCTTTTATCACTTTATATTCAATTCTCAAATCGGACAGCAATTGCAAGAGAAAAAAATGTTACCAGTCCTCTATTTACATTAATCCCACTGGTAGTTGTGTCTTATTCCCAGTGAATTCTTCAGCACAACTTCTGCTACCATTGGTTAAGCCCAATTTGAGACCACACGGGTCATTCAGTGCTCTGCTATCTGATTTTCCTGTGGATTATGAGCAGCAGGTTTTGCCTGTATCATAATCTGTTCACACATTCCGACAAGAAAATGCAAGCTCAAAATGCCTATAACAACAGAATGCACTACTTTAGGCCCAAAGCTAAAAAAAACCCCAAAAAACTCAACCAAAACAAACCAGCAAAACCCCCAAAACATTAGGCAGTTGCAGCAGAAATAGCCAATGTCCCTATTTTGTACAGGAACAAGATAGTATCAATGTGGAATATTTTAGAGCAATATAACCATCTTAAAACTGCTCAAATTTTCACTGATGACATTTTAACCACAGCATACAATCCCCAGATATGCAATTTACTGAGTATAAACAAGCCAGAAGAAGGGAGAAAACTCCTTGGAGCCTGCTACAAGTGATACACACAAGCGCTGCAGAAATCTGCTGATAATCCCCTTTTCAGTTTGTGTTCACAGCTAAATCTACTTCACTTCCTCTGATACTGAACATTATGCAGTGCTCTGAGGTCCACCACTAGCCATAAATCCCAGGCAGGAAATAGTCTTCAAGTTTAAGAAGGAAAGACAGCATTTCATTTTCTAAAGCCAGCCCAGAGTAACCAGGTCAAACAAAGTTTGGAACTGAAGCTCTTGAAACTCAGGACATGATTGTGTATATTTTTCTGCTTGTTTTGTTACCGGATGCAACAAATAAAACCATTTTTCTTTCTTTTTTTCCCTCTCTGACTGTCTCATTGGGAGCTCCTCTTTGGGAGCCAACCTCTCCATGAGCCAGTGCTTGAGGTCATAGCTCCCTAACTTCAAGACATCTGCTAGGTCAGACATACTTGAAGAGAATCAGCTGCTTGCAACCAGCACATTTTATTAGCACACTGAGTCCCAGGCAAATGCTGAGGGTCTCTCTTTTTCCATCTCTCTAACAAACACAGAATCACATATATCCACATATTGTATTTAAATCTTCTTATCTTGATCAGAGATCTATCTCCAATGCCAATACAGAGCATTAAATAAAGAGTTTGATCTCTTAAATGTTTGAATAATAAGCTAGAATAATTATAGGAAAAAAAATTACAAAACAAAATACTCTCTTCACTTCTGGTACTAGGTGTTAAGTCTGCCCTGTACGGTACTCCTAACTTTCTGAGAAATCACAGAAGATACAAAAAAACCTCTAATTTACTGTGTTGGACACCTGAAAAACAGATTGATGAACTATACTGTGTGAAAACAAAACTCCTCTTGATGTCTGAAACTCAACATTCAAATCCAGAGACTCTCTAAAGCATTAGCTCCTTATGAAGCAGGTGGTGCCCCTTCTTATAGTCATTATTTAAAACATTTCCATTATTTCAGTAACAGATGTAAGAAAAAGGCAAATAAATATCCAGTATTTGTGTTCATCTCTCTGATACCAAAAATGTGCATACAGGAAAAATGTAGTTAGCAAGGAATTATTTCTTCTTTCTATGTCAGCAAAGGCTTGTCCTAGAGCCTCAAGCCACCTTTTCTGCCCTAAATGAAGTGTTATTCGGAAATAGAACAGCCAGTTTACAGTAAGGAAAAAAAATTTGCCTGGAAAAAAAATACACCAGGCTTGATTCAAAACTTGCACACTGGAGTGCCAGGTTGGCAGCAGTTGAAAGTGCAATGGAATTGAAAGGTTTCCATCTCACTGCTAAGCTTTAACACAGCATGTTAGATATTCACAGTGCTTTGGCACAGACCTGCAGCCCCAAGTGTATTAATTTCTACCAAGCTTTTGAAGCTCTCATTCAGGTGCCTGGAAAAGCAGAAGGTACAAGGAAATTGGTAACATACCCCTCAGGGAGTATCTAAAAGCCAGCCGAAATTGCAGGACCTGTATCTAGGGAATTGCAGTAAAAATCCTTCTGTACAGCTCATCTCTATAACAGACTTTAGGAGGGATTTGCTAGGAGCTGGAGTCACAGCCACTGTAAAGCCATCAAGCAGCATTTATCCATATATTGATATCTGTTTAGCTGAGGTTCAGTCCCCACTCATCTCCACCAAATCTAGTGTTATGAAAATAAGTAGGAAAAATCATCATTTATTAAGGGCCCTTTTAAGTTCTGTCCACTTTACCCTCTGTCATCCAATACACTTTATTCTTTCCATGTATACGAAGGACTAATTTCAGTTTTGCACCTATTCTTTTCAATCTGCTGACAGAAAATGTTAAGGAGGCAACATAGACAGTGATGCAGGCTCTCTGCAGGACTCTAAGTCTGTGTCTTTTGCAGTAAACGAAGTTTTGGAAGAAAAGTAAGAATACTACAATGAACAAATGTAGTGCAGTAATAGTTATATTGTCCATCTCAAAGTATTTCCTCCATATTTTATCTGTTTACATCATAGTAACAAGATCAAAAATTGGTTGAAGTTTAAATCTTCATTGGACAGCCCCTGGGGAAAGCTCTTCTGCTGGCCTGCAGAGACCATGCAATCCCTGCTGAGCGCAGGTGCAGGGCAGCCAGCGCAAACTGTCAGCCTTGTCTGCAGTCCTCTCTCTGCCCTTGTAAGATCAGCACACAGGAAGAGCGTGGGGTAATGGCTTTGGTCTGCAGGAGTTTGTTTTTCAGGAAATAGACTGAAAAACACATCTTGGTAAGTCCAAAACAAGCACCCTGTTTGAACCAAGAGACTTCAACAGGGAAAACAGAGCCTTTTATAAAAACATTCTTGCTAATCTTCTTGATACCATTTGAGCCTCCAAAAAGTGCCAGTCTGAAAACAAACATATCTTTCATATGCTGACTGTAAGTAATTTTGATTGTGTCTTTCAAGTTAGAAGTAAAGTGTGGGGAACATAGAGCATGTGACAGTTCATACAGCATTTGACAGTATCATTGTTCATCATCTCCACTCAAAATAAGAAATACTGAGCGTTTAGTCTCTTGTGATTTCTTCAGTGGAAGTGAATTATGATCCAACACAGCCACTTGGTTAGCACATTCATGACAGGGTTATTAACTCATTCTTTAATCAGCTGTGCTCTATTGGATACAGTACTGTCAGATTATATTTCTGAGCAGCAAGATCAGAACAGAGTTTGGGTAAAGATACCACCACTGGCTCAGGGCATCCCTCAACTGCAAATTGGTGGGGTCTGGCGGAGCTTCCTGGGTTAAAAGTATTTTATACTTAGCTTGGTTTTGTAGTCTCCTCTGACATCCATGGCTGGACCTACCAAGGACTGGGCTAGCACTTTGTCTGGCCCAGTACAGCCATTCTGGCGTGGGCGTGCCTATATGAAATGATACTGCTCAGTGAATGAAATAACCACCTGTAGTTACAATAAAAATAAAAAAGGTCCAACTTCAGAGACAGCAATACAGTTACCATAGCTACTATTAGGTCTTCATTTACAAATAATTAAAGTATGAGGCATGCTATGCAATAAAACTAAATCTTGACATAGAACCACCTGACTGCTGATGTCAGGCACCATTCAGGATGTGATTGAAGTACTCGGTAGTAATAACCTTAGAAATTCTTTTCAGTTTGTGGGGACGGAAATAGGCTTGCAACTCGTTTATTACTTATTGTTTGGGAACAAGGAAAGAGGTGAATTAGAAAATCACAGGGAATCTTTTATTTTCAAGCACAGATTAGATTTTACTGTTTTTTTAAAGGGGTAAAAAATTACGGTTGAGTCTGTGCTTCATCACTTCAAAGGTGATAAAAATGTTGCATTGTTTAAGCATTCAGCATGGTCTGATCTGGTTTTGGAGTTAAAAAGCAGCACAATTCTGTGTCAAAATAACACAGTTAATATTTTTAGCATGTCATCAAACATACATAAAGTTAGACATCATGTGCCTCATTTTGTTTCTGATTGGATTTACCAGGTGTGTGCATTGAGCTGTGTGTCAGCACTGTCCTTTATTTGTCCAACACACAGAATGTCTGGGCATGTACAAACGTACATGCAGGTCAATGTACAAACATACCCTGCACTCACTTTCTGAAGTATTGCTTCCATGCTGGAAGTCCTGTTTACAGCATCCGATGAGAAGGCTTTCTTAAGCTCTTTTTAATTTCAGTGCTGTCTGAATTCAGCTCTTCTTTGTCAGTGTTAATACATACAGTAAGAAAAAGATGAGTAATGTAGCATTAAAAATCTTTGAAATGTACAGTAGAAACAAACCAGTGCTCCTCTCTGAATGGTGCATTTTTATCTAAATCACAAAGGGAAGAGACATGAGAGCACTTTGAGCCTGTCCAGGAGACAGGAAGGAAAAAAAGCAAAGGCACTTGTGCCCTTTTATCATACCTTAGAACATCAGGTTTCAGCATCACTGGGTTTGGTAAGAGTCTCCTTGAAAGACAATGAATAAGCAGAAGAAGGCCTTATCAGAGGGTCTGAAATTCGGCCAGCAGGTTGCCTAAGGTTCCAAGTATAGATGAATTTCGAACTGTGATATGAGTAGATTTTACACTTTGTAGTGAATCTAGAATGAAGCTTGTTGTTTGCTTCTCTTTGAACAGCAGATTTTGCAAAAGTTTTATTGTTGCAAATTAAACTCTACCAAAACTACTTTAGAGGAGGATTTTTGTCTGCAAAACACCCATTCACCCCTCTCAGGAGACATGAAGACTGTAGCAAAGAAATTACTATAGCAGATACCCCTCAATAAAAGAAAAGGCAAGGCACAACCTGCTATTTCTTATGTGTGAACAGGAGAGCTATCTCATCTACCACCTTTTGATGGCAACAACAGGAACTCTCTTGTAGATTTCCAGTCTCTACCTAAGCCCAAGTACATACATACACGTAGGTGCAGTGTAGAAACTTGCTCTAACTCAGAGTGCTGGCAGCCAAACTTCACTAAAATATAGGCCTCCAAACACTGAAGCCCTGCTCTTGGACCTCATCCCTCTGGAAGAATTAATTGCTAGGAGGGGTCTTTTTTCCCTTATTCTACATTCTCTTGCTCTTCTCTGCTTTCTGGCTTTGCTGGTGAAAATGTGTACTGCTCTCCCATTCTTGCTCCCCTTCCCTGATTTCCATGGTTCAGATGTTTAAAAACACTTTATAGAATTCTGCAAACTTCTTCCAGCTATGCCAAAGCAAACTTGAGCTCACAGCCTTCTGAGGCTTTCCCATCAGTGCTGACACTCTCTTGGTGATCTGCCTGCTGTGAAGTTTTTGCTGGGGTTTTCTGACCATTTTTGCACATCCACTGTGTAACAGCTAAATGAGATATGGATGCCAAGGGAAAAAAAAAACCAACCTACATTGCTTTCCCTTGGTTAGTTACAGAGCTGTTTAAATGAAAAAAAAAAAATAAAAGAAAAGGAAAAAAAAGGAAAAGAAGAAACAGATGGGGAGAAGTGGCAGAAAAAGAGAAGCAGTGTGGGCATGTGTATTTGAGAAAGCAAGGAACTGTAAAAGAAGGTGGTCTTTTCACTAAGTACTGTCTCTTTAAAAATAAAATTTAAAAAATACCCTCAGTGTTTTCTTTAGTCTTTTTCATTCTTTGGCAGCATCCCAAAGATTTCACTGTCCTTGTCTCCAGCATCTGGAAACCATCAGGGTAAACAATAGAGTGCTAGGAACTGGAACCCCTGCCTCAGCTCCCATGGGACTTCACTCTGGAGAACATGAGAACACAAACCATTGGACACCATGTGGTCAATTACTTCAAACTAACAAATCTGTGTGCCTTCCTATTTTCTGTTTTCCTTGGCACCACATGACCCTTTCACAATGGAACCCAGCTGTTGAAAAAGCCAGACGTTTTCTTTTTTAACCTCTTGCTTACTTCTGTGCTTGCTTTCCGCAGCAAGCTTAGGGTTGGCATGTACCCTAGGTAGAAGCGTCCCGCTTATTAAAATCCTGGCTGGCTGTAATGTTTGCCTGTATTAGTCAGCAGAGAGGCTCGAGAGTATTAACTTAACAGGATCATACTGCAGTGAGGACTCCACAGGTGGTCCTGTGTTTGCTGGGTTTCCTGACATGCATGCCAGCACTTAAAGCAGATACACCAGGACACTTTTATAGCCTGCCTGTTTTGTGCAATCAGTAATTGCATGTGCAGTTGTGACCTACTTTTTAAAATTTGTTCCTAGTGCAGGTGCTATATTGGCAATTGCAGAGAGCTAAAGTCATCTCAGAGCCAAAGGCTGTTGAGGGGGCCACCCCCTTCTAGTGCTGTGAAATAAACTTTGCTCTGGATTTAGCCATACTTGCTCCAGCACTAAAGCTGGTGGTCACAAAGCAGAGGCTGATGGGTTCTTGTGTTTCCCAGCCTTCTGTTTCAAAAGATGATCTCTGAACTGTGGGAAACAGTGCAGTGTTTCTAACCACACACAAGCCATGACTTCTATACTATATTTAGATGCATCAGCTTATATGTGTGGTTTACTTTCATTAACTTTCTTCAATGCGTGGGGATGTTGAATGGAATGGGCCTGTGCAAGAGATTTAGGACTTCACCTTTAAGTCACTTTTAAAGTTGCTGAAGATCCCTACCACACACTAAAGAAAAGCAGCTGACATTTCATGTATAAATAATCAATCATCCATGCTCCTAGAGTGACAGTTTGATTTCTGGGAGAAAGATAGGTACATATGCAATACTATCCCTAAAAGACAGGAAAAAACAAGGATGTGCCGTGCAGTTGGATCCTTGCAGCTGGCAATGCACTCCGAGATGTGGCTTTACCTGTATTCTGGGACTCAGCCTCAGCAGCTCTGACCTCAAACAGGTGATTGCTTATCTGCTGTGCAAAGGCAGCTCTGTCAGTTTGCAAAAGTTAGGGAGTTGGCACCAGTGGAGTCAGGAGCCTTGTAAGGAGATTCACAATGGCAACTACTTCCATCAGATCTGTATCTCAGAGTGGCAGGGCTGGGTCCAGCCTTTCTCCACAGGCTGTTTGGTGAGGCTGGCCTTGCCTCTGGATACAGGAAGGCTTTTCTAGGGCTTCACTGGTCAAGTCCTGACATCCTGGTTATACGCTGAGCACTATACACCTGATTCATTTCCAGGGTGCTGTATGGAACTATACTGCCTAATTCTCATTAAGGTTACAGAAATCTGTAGAAACTTCAGACCCTGCCAGTTTATTTCCATTTAGAGCAAGCAGTGGAGTTCCCCTGTAATTTTTTTCAGCCTCTTTGGATTTACATATAAAACTTCTTCACTATAATGACCTCACATTAAAACACAACTCAACTAACACAAAATGAAACAGAATTACAGTATATAAGTACCTGCTGTGAACCACAGACACCAACAGTAGTCATGAAAGCTGGCAATTTTAAACTTAAAAGGCAGACGAACTAGGAGACTGCTTGGATAGGCTGAATGAGCAAGGAATGCTTTAAAACCTTACCTGCAAGCTTGTTAAAAATATGCTACTAACCCTGCAACTAATGAGATGGATGCCTGGAATTGGTGCAATCTTGTTCCTCCCCTTTCCATAAAGTGCAATGTATATTTTGTGTTCACTTTTATTTCTTTTAAAAAGAGGTGAAGATGAATCATTGATTTGCTGAAGGAATTTCTACTGTAGATCTAAGAATTAAGGCATTTTGTAGCCAGTAGTATTAATATGGGTTTTTTTTTTTTAATCCCAGGACCAGCATATAGCTCAGCAGTAATACTAGGGAAGCTTTTTTCCCTTTTCTGCCAGTATTTTTGATCCCAAATGTCTGCAGAATTGATTAACATGATACTGAAAGGGCAGAGGTGCTAGGGGGAAGGGGAAAGTTAGGACTGTGCAGTAGCAACTTAAACAGCACAGTACATGCTTAATCTTTTAATATTTATGAAAGGGTTGGTTAAATGTATGGCAAAAATTCAAATCAATTTACTACTTCCCTATGTGAGCATCTTGGACAGCTTCTTGTCTGGCTGACAGATATTCACAGAAGTATGGATACAGTCCTTTAAAGAAAGTTCTACCTGTAGCAAGAAATATATGTCTTACAAGAGTTAAGGGAGCCTAGCTTAGCTGACTGAAGAGTCCCAGTACAACTTGGGTGCACACCAGGACATAAATGAAACCACTATAATGGCACTGATGGATGACCTCGTTCTAGCAATGAGGAGAGAACACATCCATTCTCTTCATCCTGCACCTCTTTAGCATTTGACACTACTGTCCATGAGATGCAGCTGTTCCACCAGGAAGAAGTGACAGACAACCAGAGTGATGTGATAAGATGGTTTCAGTCTTTTTCAACAGGAAGAGCACTTCCAGGATTTGTCCACCTTCCCCAGCTCGGTTTTGTGACATTCCACAAGAATGTTTCCCTCTGCTCTCTTACAGAATTTGTGTGTTTGCATTTACTATGTAGTGAGCCCATGTTCAGTGGGGCGAATTGAATTCATCGATGAAAAACAGCTGCTTGAAGGGGAACAAGAACAAGAGCTGATACTGGCAGCCAGGGGACTGAGCTTTTGGATATGTTTTAGTAGTGCAATCTGAAGATTGATCAAATTTAGTCACTCTTTTAGGGCTATTGTGTATTACTAACTTGTCCCAACTCTCAAGGAACGTTTTTCTGTCTCTCCAAAATGCTGCAGTTATCCACTCTTTTCTGAGGCTGCTTCACTGCTCGAGTGCAATCCTGTGTACCTGACTACGATGCTGACACCTCTTAGGAAGCTAAAGGCTTTCAAGTACAGTGCAGCATGTATTTCCAGCAATTCAAGAATCAGCTTGTGTTCTGTAGCTTTCCACAAAACAAATTTACAGGCTGAATCACATGCTGCAATCCTACAGACATTTGCACTGAGTTTGTGGGATATTCTTTGATTATTTGGTCCAGGAAATCCTCATCTTCGAGTTGTTTCGTGAACTGGGCCATGTTATCTGAGGGTACCCACCTATGGGTATCACCAAGAATTTCACAAGCGCTTGTCACCAAGGGCAAAAGCCTTTTCAATAGAAAGTTTCCTTTATCTTCAGGAACAAGGGCAACTCAGGAACTGAGGATTCCTACAAGTCTCCCCAAGTACACAAGTGTGCACATTTTCAGCTTATGTTCAAGTAAACATGGATTGAAATACATATGTTTACAATATATTTAAAAACTAAAAGTCCTGTTTAGAACAAGATTTCCACTGCACTAAAGGAGAGGGGGAGAGATGTACTACTTGGAAGTGCTTTGGTCTTAAAGCTGATTATACTGGAACAACAAACTTTATGGGATAATTTCCTCCATCTTTCTGTGAATCTAAAGGATGCATATCTTATTGCCAGTTTTGAATCAGCGTAACATGCAGAACACTTCAGCTCCTGTGGTCTCTTTACACGTATTAAGTAGCACGTTTAAAAGGAGTTAGTGTTTGTCTGTGGTTGCTCCCTACTTAAAAGAACCTCTTTTTCCACTGGTCAAGAGTATTTTTATTTCCAGTCAAGTGTGGGAAAGCAATTGCAATTCTGATAAAAAGGCAAATTTTCAAGTTCCCAGAAAGTTGCTAGAATTAAAACAAAAAACATCATCTGTGCTCAAAGTGCAATATTGTTCCATCTCTTACAGTTTCTACACTCTGTTGTGATCTCCTGCTCATTTTTAAATGGAACTGGTAAATTATTAATGGGAAAGTTTACTACTGCAATTTTGTGTTTAAAAATAATTTGCAAGTTTTATACAGTCAGATTTCTATGCCTTTTTTCATTAATTGCTACAGCTTGTGCATCTGTTACTACAATAAGTGGGTCCATAAGCCGCATTTCCTGCAACTCCTTACAGCACTTCTGACAGATCACAGACTATAAAGTTATATTTCTGGCTCATGGGGCTGAGTTATTACTACCACCGAGCCCCACAGAGATGAGTCTGTTTATCATAATGTGACTAAAAAGAGCAAGTAGTCAGGGTGGAGAAGAGTGCTGAGGAGGGAGAGGTGTAACTGGAAAGAAAGCTTCATTTGCAGATGACAGAGCACTGCTTTTCTGCAGAGACGATTGCCTTGGAGGAGATTCTACACATCCTGTTTTTCCTCCACTGTTCAAGTTTTTAAACATTAGGAACCCTGATCCTAAGAGAAAGAAAGGAGAAAATAATACAGAAGAGCATGAAAGTTACAGCTGAAAAGAAAAAAACATGGAAATAGAGAACTCTGTTGATTACCTACCAGTAAGTTCAGACACTATGATGGTCATTTCATCTCATTTACTTTCCTGTGTTGTGCAAGAGAACTGACTTCAGGCAGCTGATCATCAAGAAGGATGTGCGTGTAGGCAAGGCTGGAAGAACTCATTGTATTGCTCACACCATTTCTGCTGAGGGGAAACAGGGCGCCAAAGTCATACCTGCCTTCAGCAGTAGTCAGGATTTCGGAAGCTGATTCTCATTCAGATGTAATATACAAACTGTACTTCCATTTAACTGACCAAATCTCCAGCCATCTACAACAAGTGTACATTTTGTGTCTATTTTGTGACATCAGGTCTGCAACACAAATTTTCAGAGTATTCCTTTCAAAATCTGATGCTGCACACTGAAATTCCTATTAGGAAGGGGCCAAAGGAACACATTGTGTGTAATATGGGAGGAAACGGCATTCAGTTTGCTGCTTCTGTAGTCAGGTACCACAACATACCGGGATTTAGGGTCTTGGTTTAGACCTGGTAACTGTGGTTCAGCTAACACCTGGGCTTGTTTTCAAATACCTGTTTCCATGACTGAGCATTTGGCTTAGGGAAGGCTTCAAAGGGAAGTTCATCTTGATGCTGGCCAAAATGGTCACAGGCCCTTTTCTCCTACTCTATATCTTGCTATGGTAGTACACCATTAGTCCAGGAATTTCAAGCCAGCCATAGGGCATCAGTATGCCTTGGGTTCTTACTTTCTTCTTCAAACTCTACCTTGTTCTCAGTCTAAGGGGCTGTTTGGCTCTCTCTATCTAAGGCAATGAAAATATCCTTTGCTTGTGGGAATATTAGTCTCTATCTGAATGGTCTGAAGATGATTGCCATATTCAAATTTGTGCAAAACTCAGTGCTCTAATGCTTTTATTTACTTATTGCAGCACACAGGTTTGTGAATAGTCTCTATTTCTTGGACAAAAGTTCTCCATTATTTATATGCCCTTTACTGGCGAGATCCAACTTTTTCCTTTTGTCCTTCCTATTTACTAATGCAAATACTAAAACAACCCGCTCCCAGCTGTTGGAAGCCCCACACTGTCCCCTTCCCCCTGCCAGGAACCAACAGCTGTTACTGTGCACAACACAGGCACTGCAAGATCAAATCCAGGCAATCTTGATCACTGCGTTTTTTAGGGAGAAGTTTCAAACCATAGTTTGAAAAACTCACTGCCGAGCAGGAGCTTCATGTGCAATTCTACTTCTGTTCTTTGTTCATCTATAATGCTGGTTAACAGAAGAGGCATTACGTGTTTTCTTTTGATTAAACACCTCTAGTATAACCTACTTTTAGCTGAATTAATTGTGTGAAAGAAGGAAATGCAAATCCTAAATTGGCCCCACACATTTCAGCAGACTATTGCTAAGTTGTGGTTGAAAGCAATTTTTTCTGCAAGTTCTGTAACAGCACTGCCTTACACTTTCAGCACAGTTCTCCATATGCAGTGTTAAATGTATGCTTGAACAAAGTCCCAAAACAGCTTCCAGTGAATACAGTCAGAATGTTTTCCATCACAACATCCTAAGCAAAAAGCTGCAAAGTTACAACTGTGTTAGCCGGGGCAGACCACCCAGCTTTTATGAGATCCCTTGAGGACTGCCAGGGCCCACGGCAGCCACCTGAGCAGAAGCTGCAGACGTGTCACCAGCAGCGTGTGCTCCTGCCTGGGCTGCCTGCAGTACAACAGCACCCAGCAAGCAGGGCCTCTCTGCTCCCCAGGGGTGAGAGGGGCATAGCCAGGGATCTGTCAGGACCTGCAGTCTAGGCAGACAGATACCTGCAAGTTGCCCCAGTGGCGGATGTGCATGGACACCTAACAGCAGCGCCCCTAATCTTGTGTCCTCCACGCTACCCTTATGCACCGAGCCAGCCCTGGTGAGCCCTTCAGCCTGACAGTGCCTGTGCAGCCTGCAAAGATCACATTTGTAAAATCTGAACTAATAATTTTATATAGCTCTCCTCCTTGGTTAAAAAAGTCCTGCTAAATGCAGCTCCATCTACACGCCGAGATGGCTGCAAATAGCTGCAACTTTTCTACTAACAGGTATGAGTACTGACATTGGAAGTGTTCCAGTTGTTTGCAGGCGCTGTGAAACAAAGCAGTTCAGTTTAAAAGAAGAGCTCAAAGGCAGAAAAGATTTTTGCAGCTGTTGTTCTGCCCTGGAATTTGTTGTGCATATCTCCATTTTGGGAACATTTCTTTGTTTCACGGTGCCTTCAAAAATATACTGTCATCACAACCTTCTTTCCAAGTACCACTCCAAGCTGGTTATTCACTGCTGCCCTTTTCCCAAGTCAAACCATGCATTTCTAAAGCATTTCTCACATTGATGGGGAACAACATGCTCAGTCTCAGGCCAACCTGTGAGGTAGTCAGCTGACCTTCATTTCCTCTGTGCAAAGCAATGAAACAACAGGCTCATGAGAGAACTGAAAGATAGTCCCTGTGTGGTTACAGTTTTCTGATATCAAGAGCTTTTTTTAACACCTCTGGTTTGACAAATATAACAGCTCATTTAAGTGGCACAAACTGCAAGATGTCATGGACAGAAATTAATTGGGAAGCAATCCAAATTTAGAGACTTTAAAAAAGCTTTTAAAATAAAAAGTTTTAAAATTTTAAAATAAAAAGTTCAGGTAAGTTCTTTTTTATTTCCCTATATACAGAAAATTGTCACATGTTTTAAGCTTTATAAATTTTATATAAAATAACACTGTATTGAATAATGTGATAAAGCCTGAGAAAAACAGCAAAAGGACAGGATGGGCATAGTAAAAAATGAGCTCCATTCCAGTTCACGTGTATTTACCCTGATACTCTGAATCAGCTACTAGATCATGAACCTAAATTGAATAACACCATGTAATCAGTGATGGCAAATTAAATAAATTCTGAAGGCTGTTTTTAAAATTTTTCAGAAGTATTTATATGTTTATGTTTACTAATATCACATGATACAACACAATTTTTTGCCATTTTACAAATCAAACAGAAAAAGTAGAGAATTAAAACTACACACATAGATATCACAACTACTATTTTCACTTTAAAACACTATTGTCCCACCCCCCTTCTAGAGAAGATGACTGTTTTAATATGTAGTATTTTAAAAATATTGCTCACTGAAAAAAATTATTGAAAGAGAAGGAAACAGTGTTGACTGTTGGAGAAGCTGCTGAGATAGCACAGATATGAATTTCTGACTGCTGGGCACATCTATTCTGTGCAAGTTTATTGCTACACTGTCATTTACAGTGAATGCATAATTCCACACTTTTTTCTTACATCTCTTTCCTTCATAGCACACTGTTATGTTTCTATTTCAGTTCACTGTATCTGTTCACTACAGATTATGTTTATTACAGATTATGTTTAGAGTCTTTAAATTGCCTGTCCACACACTCTGAAGAGTTCTCTTAACCCATTCTTGACATCTTTCTAAGCAGAAAAATATCTGCTCCAGTATTTTATACCTAGTGGGGGATAAAGACAGGCACGGTAAGGGATATATAAATACTCCTTTAGCTGGTATTAAAGACATAACTTTAGTTTATGCTGTTTAAACTCCAGTCCTAAGAGATGATTTAGGAATAAGGCACTTATCCACAGATAATTTAGAGAAATTAGAAAGCAGTATATGCTTATTCAGATAACAAGAAGAATGAGGAGGCCTTTCCTGTTTATATGCCAATTTCATGTGCAGAACCACATCCTTAAAAAGGAGTGGGTGGTAGGCAGTCTCTAAAATGATTTCTTGCACATGTTACCCTGACTGCATCCTGGCAACACAGAACGTGCTGCCCACAGCCCAGTCCAACAGCTGTAGCATCTTGTTCTACAACCTAAGCACCCCCCACAACTATCAGAATAGATTAACAATGGCATGTTTGACATATATTTCTTCCTTTTGTTTTCAAAGAGGAGCTGGAATGCCTTAGAACACAGTTCTTCCTCTAAGCTGGCTTGGCTACTCCAGCATTTGCGAAGGGGTCACCTGAGGCACTATCCTGCTGTCCCAGTCTTCTCTCTCAATTTCTATTAGCTCTCAGTATTTAGTATGGAGCTTTACAGGTGAACCATCTAACAATATTGTACCAAAGTGAACCGTAGCATTCACCATAATAAGGCAGATGACCTGTATTCGCTGAGTGAATTGTATGCCTCATACTAGATATACATAATACATACCCTTGTTTCTTTTTACCCATGGAAGTTAAATGCCTAATGAATATTCTTCTCTTTCTGCATCCTTTTCTTATTGCTGCTGTTATTAACTTCACATTTAGAGTAATTATGTATTATGATCAAATTGTTTCAGTTTCTCAAAACTGATTCAAACCCCATTGTCTCTTCCAGTACCTCACATACTGGAAGCTATTTGGTAGCTTCTCTTCCTGAAGACCTACTGAGTGTACCCCAGTACTTTCACAGAGATGATTTATTACTGTGAAGAGTTAGCAAAATGCAAAGCACAGGCTAGTACTGGTCTCCACCCCAAAGGTAGCTGAATTTCCATACCAGCAGATATACTGTATAATTTTAGAGTACTCTGTAATGGGAGCAAGTAGAAAACAGCCCAGGGCATGTTTTTAATGGCCCACAAAATTAGTTTAACTTTTCACTAAAATACAGCAACTTCTTTAGTGAGATATGTTTTAACAGTCTCATTAGAAGACGATTTAAAATAGAAAAATAATATTGCCTGAAATCAAGCCTTTCCAGACCTGCATTGCAGCTGTCTTCATAACACAAATACCCCAGGGTTAATCACCTCTGTGCATCACCCCGAGTATAGAGAGTTTTAAGTGAGCTCAGTGCTTGTGTTCAGATAGTGGGTAATAGGATATTTACAAAACCAGTGGATCTGTTTCCAATAAAGTGTAATATTCTTGGTTACATCATGCTATTTTGAGCCATCTAGTTTAACTCAACAGCAAGGGCAAGAGGAACCAGTGCTGTTTGTGAAGAGTCTGCTGACTCTTTGAACAAACTGTCTAAAGGGCTCTATCTCTTCTCTTGGTTGTTGTTGATGTATTTGTCACCAGTGGAAATGTCTACTGTCCCTCAGCATACTTCGGGGCTTACTAGGATGTCCAAGGAGGAGCAGGCTTCCCCTATTTCTGCCTCTCACTGGTACCCATTGGAGAGCTCAAGCTGTCCCCTGGGTCTGGCAAGAACTTTTTATTTCTAAGTGTTGCACAGGAGATAAAAGTATCTGATATTAGAGTAGCTGCATCTATGTGTAAAGTAAGTGTGAAGGTAAATCCTTTTCTTGTAGGTTTAATTTTGTCCAAGAGTGAAAGAGCTGAACAGAGTAGATTGTACAACTGTTAAAGATGGCACTGCCCCAGAAGAAAGGCCATTTGTTGCTAGTCAGCTGTCCTGAAAACTAAACCTGAACTTGCCCCACAACCCCAGCTGAAGA
The DNA here is from genome assembly GCA_013390045.1 of Picathartes gymnocephalus. Taxonomy (NCBI): domain Eukaryota; kingdom Metazoa; phylum Chordata; class Aves; order Passeriformes; family Picathartidae; genus Picathartes; species Picathartes gymnocephalus. The sequence continues at coordinate 23,590 of WEKY01058267.1, forward strand.
TGTGGTCAACAGAAGACAGCCCTTTCTCCTGTTCTGCCAGACCTGAAGACAAATAGCAGCTCCTGTAGAGTTCAAAGTTTGACAGAAGACCATTTTCTGTCTCCTCGAAGGGCTTTTCCTGGGGCCCTGTGCCTGTCTCCTGCTGAGTGAATGCTGCCTTTGTGCCCACCAAGCTGACAAATGCCAGCACTGCAGAATAAGGATGACATTTCTGCCGTGGTATTAGGGCTGAGAAAGGGGATTATTCCGGGCAGTTGGGGCCAGGATGCAGCGCGCGAGGGAGGCTGCGCGACGCCGTTGTTTGTGCTGCGACAAGGAGGCCCTTGAAGGCCGCGGCCAAGGCCGAACACAAGACCTGTGTGTGGGGCGACGTGCGTGCACAGCCGGGGCAGTGTCCCCAGCCAAGTCCCCGGCCTGGTGGCACACCTGTGTCAGCTTCCTCCTGAGCCCTCCTCATTATGCCCGAGCTCACAAAGAGCCAGCTGTGCCGGGGCCGGGAGCCCGCCGTGCTGGCCCGGCCGGGGCCACCGGAAACCAGGACCAGCCACCGCTTTTGTTGCCTTTGCAAAATCGAGGGTTTGTTTTGAGCCTGAGGAGGATAATGAGCCTCTCACCAGGCACACACTGAACTGCACATCCCCCCAAAATGCAGAACGGATAAAGTTAACGGGTCCTTGGAAAGACTGAAAAAAATAAATCAAGGAGCTAGAAGACTTTTGCTGTTGTGCCAATCTCCTCACAAGAGTCTGAATCCGCGGCTTACCAGAACAGCACAACCTTAAACAATACTCCTTGATTTGGAAAAATAACACACAGAGACTTTATTTTATACATCAGGTGTTTCTGACTTGTTTCTGTTCGTTTTCTATTTTATCATTCCACATTGATTTCTTTTTTCTTAAATCAGTAGCACTGCTGAAATAATCTCATATATCAGAGAGGAGTACCTTAATATGAAAAACAAAATCAAGGATTTCTGATATGGTTTTGTCAACGGTTTAAAATTTTTTCCTCTCCAAGATGAAGGCAAATTCACTTGTACTACGTCCCTGGAAGCAGAGCAGGCATGAATCTATCCTTAAACTATCATCTGTCAATGGAAAAAATATCAGGATGAAACAAGAAAAGGGAAACAGTAGCAAAAGGGATAAAGAACTGCAAATCTCTCTTCCCCAGATCTTCATCCAACCTCTCAATCATCTTCTGCAGCAAATACTACAACAAGCATTTTACACCAGATGCTTCTTGCACAATACGTTTTCAAAAATGAATAGTTTCTTAGCCTTGAGCAAACAACAGTGAGGCCGCATCTAGTAAAGATATTTTCCTGTGGGCTGTTCACTATGTCCAGAAGACTGCCTTAGACTTTAGAAACACTGAGGATGGCCTTGGTCACAAACATGTTCCCATGACAAGCACTGAACATGGCACAAAGCCTTGCCATGCCTTCTGTGCCCTACAGCCCTTTGGTGGATCCTCTACTCCCATGAGATTTCAGTTAGAACATGTATTCTTCCTTTCTATTCTATTGTTTAATAATGAGCTTTTCACTTCACTGGCCTGTGGATACTGAAACTATCTGCTACACAAGTACAAAAGAGGAATCAGATATTTTGAACAGGGTGATGAATTTCTAAAAGAGAGCTAGAACCTTAGGAAAAAACTGTTCCTTGTCATATAGAGTAGCTGAAAGCTGTCCTTCCTGTGTGCTTTCTGGTGCAGCGTGTTATTCACTAGTAAAAGAGATACCTAACTTGGTAATAGAGTCTGGTGTTGGCTTGTTTTTTCTTGAAAAAAAATTCTTCCTTTGGGGAGAAAGATTTACTCTGTAAGGCATGTTCATATGCCAAGCCATGTTGAAGAATGTGGAACTACCAGTTGGCCTCAGGCCACTCTCCTGTTTTGGTTCAACTGCTAGCAACAGGTCTGGGGTACTGCCAACATCATATGCTCCAAGCTGTCCAGTGTGAGATTATGGTGAAATGTGTCCTATGGTGACAGCTACTGCTGTGTACACAGGCAAGAAAGTGTTGACTTTCAGGAAGTGAGATTTTAGGTACCCATGACAAGGAAATTCTGTGTGTGAGTGTCTTTGACAATAAATTCTTAAATATAGGAAATACCACTGGGGCCGCTGGACAAACATATTGTGAAGATTGCAAATGGTTGATTAATTTTGCTTTTTAAAGAAGGACCAGGCAAAGAGGTAATAAAAAAAATTGGAATAGAAGTGTCATCTACTTGTATGAAAGGAAATGGTGATTACAGCTCACTTATTTAGACAGTTCCCATTTTGTTTCAGTTTTCTGACCATTTGCTGGTCAAAACAGTTTCCATTCAAAATTTTTAACAGCAATGATTATCTTACACAGAATGCGCCTAGACATTTGAACGTAGGTGTTCAAAAGACTTAATTTCTTATGGTACAGCCAGGCAGCCTGATAAGTCAGATATGAGTTTCCTATTTCAACACAGAAAAGACTTTTCTCTCAAAATCTCACACAACATCCATGGCCTGATTCAACCTATGACCTTTTTGTTTCCCAGGAAGTTTCAGATAAATGTCCTCCTGGCTTATTTTGTGACAGAATAGAAAAACAAAATAATAAGTTATGAAAAGACAAAGAGTTAGTTAACTAAGAGAAGGCAGAATTTGAACAATTGAAAAGGCTATAAATTTTATTTCTTTCAGTTGTGTAACAGTCACCTCCTAGATGCCACTTTTCTCTGTTCATTCTAGCAAGAACTCTGATGTGAGAAGTACTCTTCACCCAACAGTGCCTATGTTGTCCTCTTACCCTTCACATAACTATTAGCATTCTCACTCTGTACTTACTGATTGCACTCCATCCTGCCTCACCTTCAAGTTAGTACGTATTTCTGCATGTGATTAAGGAAGACGTTACAGAGGGAACCAGTTTGCTTCAGCTTGTTTTCATGAGAATTTCAGTAAAATGCTCGAAGTTCTTGTAACACTACAAACATGAACTATGAATCTTACAGAATGGTTAATGAAGCCTGGCAGCTGCTGATGCTGTTCTTGGGGAATGACAAGTGATTCTTTAGAAGATTCAAGTTAGCTTTGTACAGAGTGGAAAATAAAACAGTCAAGGAGCCCAGTGGAAAATACAAATACAACTGCAGGAACAGGAGGCACTGAGAAGGGAAGGATGGAAGAGATTAGGGGTGCAGATTCCTACTGTATTATCACAAACTGCACAGAAAGGATGGTTGCCTTTGCGTCATCTAAAAGTATGGGTATATATACCTATAAGCTTTCACTGCAAACCCATGGCTATATTTAAAACACTGAGACTTTTCTGGTGCATTTCAGTTGCTCTTTCATCACGGGGAGAACAAGCCTACCATAGAAGACAACTATCTGGGAGCTCCTTCCAGGCTGCTCTACTTGCACAGGCGGCCAGAGCAAGCAAGGAGCACTCAAGCAGTGTCATACACATGAGCTGAGTCAGGTAGCTGGGATTTGATGGCTGTTGAGGTAGATGAACAAACACATGGCTGCTCTGGGCAGAAATGGAGGGTTTCTAAGACTTCCTTCTATGCAGTATGCTCATGTATGGCCTGGCACAATATTTCTAGAGGAACAAATACTGTGAGAAGAAAAAAGTGCCCTTCACGTTTCTTCAGTTTATGTATCAGCATCTGAAGTAATGTTTCATTTTTGGGCTAGGCATAGCATGTCTTTTTCCAGGCTCAAAAGGAATGCTGTAATTTAAAGCAGGCTGACTCAATTGGTGTTTTTGTATGTCATCTCGTGGACAGCATGGTTGGGGGGGAAGGTGGAGGGAATGAGGCTGAGGTGGAGAAAAGGAGGGTGGTTGCTCATCTGGTCTTTATTTCCTTTCCCTGTTTCTTAATAGTTCAAGCAAAGGGCCCATTCCAGGCAGAAGCAATGACACTCTTGCTGTGGTATTTCATTTTGGAGGAGGACAGGCCACAGCTTGCCCTGTGTGCTGGTGTCCTGGGAGCCTGCACCATTACGCTGCTGTGGGATGGGGAGATTGCATGGGGCAGGTAGTCCTTAGGCTGCATTTGGTACAGAGGGAAGCTTTCTAAGAGGACCCAAGCTTCAACTTTTCATAAAGAATTTCCTAGCTGGAAATCCTTACAACAACTGTGTAGGTACTTGCCTTACCCTTCTGTTGTTTTTTTTTTTAAACCTTTAATGATGTATCAATGGAGATGCCACAAGCAGTTAATTGAAAATGACAGTTCTGACTGCTTTAACCAATCAGGTTGTAGATAAAACATCCATAAGCAGAGACTTTATAAAAAATGGCTCAAAGAGGTGAGGCCAGGGTCACCAGTCACAGGCCTATAGCAGTCCATGTTCAAAACTCCTGCCTGAGAATTGTATTCATGCTCACTGCTCACTTTTGTAGTAACAAACATTGATTAAATTCCCAGAATGTGAGGTACACTAGCACTGCCCATACTCCACATGAAAAATTCAAACATGGAGAGATCAAATAACTTGTCCACAAATGAACAGAAAGAGCCTGTAGTCAAGCCAGATATGAAACCCTGAGTTTGCAGAGGCCCAGTCCTGTGCCTTAACAAAAAGATCACATTACTCTCATGATCCTGCACTCTCCTGCTGGAATTTTCTTACTGTAGTTATACCTACCCTCATGTAGTTTGTGGGATGTGCCATGAACCAGGGCTTGAATCCTTTGGGATTTAGTGGGTAGTTGAAAGAGATCCTGTCCCTTTCAGAACAGAAGGAAGGAAGAAGGCTGAGTTCTCCTAGAAACATCCTTTCCTCTGAAACTTGCCCTTATCATCTTAACAATATTTCCTTTACTTTCCAAGAGTTGTTTTGAAGAGATAAAACTTTTACATGAGCAAAAGCATTTCTAGTTGAGGCTAAAAGAAATCCAGCATTACAATAATTCGTACACATATGAATGGAAAAAAAAAAAGTGTGCCAGTCCAGAGGGTGCAACAAGCAACATAAAAAAATCAGAGCTAAACAAGCCATTTCCTGAGCGGTAACACTGCTGAAGTTGCATTTCATGTTGCATTGAATTAAAATATTCTCTGCTTTGCCACCTCCTTGTCCTCCCCACCTCCCAGTGCAATGCTTTCCCCTGCATACCCTTTACCCAGCCTGTAGAGTCCAAAGCACTCATCCTTTGGTCACTGTCAGAGCTGAGGACAATGATTATTCAGGAAATTGCATACAATTCTTAATTTTTTTTTAATTAAGGATATTAAAGTATCTATTGTATGAGGTTAAACTTGTGGGCTACAAATTGTTAGTATGGGAAAAACAGTGTTTTGGGATGATGCAGTTTCATTTAAAAACTAAGCAAAAAATTAATGTTATTTTTAGATATATGAACATCAAAGATTCTAATTGTAATAAAATTCTTATTTATTGTAATAATATTTATTGTATTAATTGTTAATGTCATCCAAGTCCTACAAACAGCTATACCTCAAATGAAGAAGTACCTTAACATAAAGCAATCATCTTCCCTGATATCCTTGGACACCAACACACTGTGTTTCTAAAGAGCAAGTGAAAGCAGCAGATTCCCAAGTCGACATTTCTTCTTAAGATCACTGACATATGCAAGTCCCTCCCCAAGTACTTTCAGCAAGTGTAGCCCAGCAGATATTTGGCTTGGAGGAAAGCCACAACAGGTCTAGATTTACAAAAGGATAAAGGCACCAAAAGCTACGGCTTGTCATACAGCAGGTTTTTACAGTGCCACTCGAGCAGCAGAGTGCTATCTCCCCTCAGCACCTACAGACCCTTTATACAGGCCTTTTCTCTACTCCACTCTGTAAATTGACACCAGTTATATCAAGCTGCACCCAGTATAAGATTAAGCTACAGTAGTTCATGAGGAGCAAGTACTAAATGTTTTGCAAATTTCCATGTCTGCAATTAAATTTCCAATGTAGCTTTCAAATAGTAAGGACAACACTATCCTTTTGCATGTAGTTGGAAGAAAAAAAAGCCTTAGATTCTCAGCCTTAACACACCAAAAAGTTCTATGGTCACCTCATAAATTGGAAAATTCTCTGATCCAAATAATCTTCTGAAAATATGCTGTGAGCAAATAGTGGTGTACCCACTCTATCCTGGACAGAGTCTTCTCATGCAGCTTCTTTACCTGGACACTTAATAAGAAAAGAGATACCATCACAGAATCAACTGGAGATGTCTAGCTTTATCTCAGCGTCATAATTTAATCCACATCTTTCTTCAGGTAGAAACTTTGCATAAACACATCTCAGAACAGCAGTGAAGCAGAAAGCAGCATCACAGTTGTTGAATTTGGCTCCAAAAGCACCTGCTACCCACTTAGATTTGGAGTAGAATTACCTTCAGTGGCATCTGTCTGCCTTCCCATCTGTTCTGAACAGTCTCGTGACCTATGGGGAGGCAAGGGGTCTATCAGAACTACTCCACTGCTTTGTAAAGAACAGATCATAATCCTTAGACTTAGTTTCTCACTAGATTGGTGCCCCAGCTGTGCCACATTAGCCCTAGGAGAATTGTGAAATCCACATGAAGGCATCTGAGGTGAACCAATTAAACAAGTCCAAAAATATGAGTCTTGACCTCAGCTTGGAAGAGGTAATGCTTGATTATAGCAAGGATTTGACCCTCCCTTCTCCAAAACCCTGATTCCAACTACTAAATAAATATGAACATATTAAATATAGTGTGCTACAAGAGGGGGAGGGAGAGGAAGAGAGTATTGCCATTGTATGTTCTCAAGCAACGGATGAAGAGGGACAAAAGAGTCCAAACATCAGGAAACTATTAAAATGAATACATTCCTAGTTTCTTCATAATTAATTCAGCATGTCCAATTTTGTATCAGAGAAGGGAAAGGAAAGATTTTGACCACTTCCTTTTATCTCAAGCTGTTTGGAAGAATATGATCTTGTAACACTGAAAAGAAGTGCCTCACTGCATCCCAGCCGGCGAGTGTAATTTTAACTCTCCCACATGCCTAATTTGATATGCAAATCCCTATTTTCTGTATGACATACAATTCTTAAATTACACAGCGAAGCCCCAGGTTTGCTTAGGCACCCTCCATCCTCACTTTCTACCCCACACCCTTTTTTACTTTGTACTGCATAAACAATACCTTGAAAACAGTTTTCACTATGCAATTTCCTAAGTGATTTTTTTTCCATTTGCTTGCTTTGTTGCACAAGTTAACATTGACTTCAAATTTGAATGATTACCTTCAGAGGCATAAGGACCTGTTCTTGAAACTTTAGGTTCTGGGTTAGACTGAGTTATGCAGTATTTCAAAAGAAGATTCATTAGGCAGCTATTTATATGCTCAAGTAATTTCATTGTTTTCAAGGTCCTACGGGAACAATCGTATTAAAGCTGTGATTGACTGCAAGCATAGACAGCCCATTTGGGAGCTCTTTCATGGTCATTCAACAAGCAAAGAGTAGCATGTGCAGGTAGAATAAATCCTTCAAGTACAGTTTAACAAGATAATTATTTGCAGCTTTCCTTAACAGAAGATTTGAGTAGGGTTGGCAGAGTTCTGTGGCTCTGAAAACCTACCAAACATTAAATGTTTGATCTCTGCCTGTTGCCCTGTATATAACACGATATACTAAATATACAAGGACACCTGGAAAATTCATGTGAACATTCAGGAAATGCAGAAGTATATCTGAGATTAGCTAGAATTGTGAATGTAAGGGGAGTTGACCCTTCTATTAAGGCTCCACTATAGAGAGAACAGGTTTCTGTGCAATACGGGATGCACTGAAATGTTCTTCTATGAAAAGGACTGATTGAAAAAAATTGAGTGGTATTTGCTTGTTTTTTTCATAATAACACTTATCTAAGTGAGATGAAGTTCAAGGTTCCACTATGCTACACAAGCTACATTACCATAGGTAGCCCAAAGTGATTGCAATGCCACAGGAACTGCAGAAGTGGCAGGAAACAGCAAAAGCACCTTTCCCCAGTGCAAATGAAGAGCTGAGGTACAATCTGACTACGAATAGAGAGAAAATCTCTTAGCTATACTGAGTCCAGGTACTGGAAGTCCACACCAGTCCCACCACCATGTTGCCATTCTACCAAATACTTTTGTCTTCTACTGTTTGCTTGCATCAATGTGCCCAAGTCCTTTTTATCTGGACAGGGGCCTGTGAAAGCAGCATGCTGTTCATGAATAGATTTGTTTACTTGGACTGGATGGTACTGAGCATTTACATGTTTCCTATCTCTATACTAGCTGTGTGGAGTGATGACTAGAACTGGCAAAGAAAACCCATACTATCAACTTCTCAGACCATTCAGTGCTGGGTAATTGACACATCAGATAATTGCAGCATTGCCAATTAGCAACTATTCTGCTTCAAACTAACTTAGCATAGTAATGATATCATATCTTTGACCTGAGAGTGGTTCTAATGATCAGCTCAAATAGGCATTTTGTAGCAGAAGAAAAACCTTTGCTCCCAACAGCGTGGCTAGGACGATGAAAAATCTGCAAAAGCAGATTTTGATTTAACTGTTGGAATGTTTGCCAAGCCAGCTTCTTGGATTTCTAGACTTTGATCAACATGTCCATGACAACTATGCCTTTTGATTTAATCATCATCAGAAACCATATGTGTGTTATTACTAACAAACTGCTAAACCTTTCTCTTGGTTTACCTTTGTGGAAACTAGATCAAAATCACAATTAAAATACACAACACAGTTGACAACACTAGTTTTTCAAAGCAGCCAAGAGATACATACTCAAAATGACAAACATAAATTTGGGCTTCTGCCATATCAAAATTTACCTGTAAAATTTAATTGACACAGCTTAATCAATATGCTTTTAAACCTTCCCAAAAATTAAGACTTGGGGAGTGAAAATAAATGTTTGTAGCAGCAGAAATAGGGTATTTCTTCAAGAAAAATAGAAGAAACAATGCTGGTTTGTATTGCACACTGCACAAACTTGCATGTTTTGTTTAACGCTCTGCACCTGGGAAATTGAGTTCTATTCTGTACATCACCCTACTAGAAGGATACTGACAGCAGGGCCAAGAAAGTAGAGGACTATATTTACAGTCAGTAGTGGTACATGTATAAAGGTGAAAGAAAGGGGAAAGGTGCAAACTTTTGTATAAACTTGCCCATGAAATTATTGTCCACATAAGGGGACAGAATCTTTAATCTGGAATATCCAATACAACTAGAAATTCCATAATATCTCACCAAAACAAATAGAACTTTCTGTTCTGCTGTAATGAAAAGCCTCCTTTCTGACCATTATCCATTTTTTCCCTTAACAGACCTGTATCAAGTAAGACTGCTCATCATATCACTAATACACAAATTAAACTAGAGACTAAGCTGATAAAAGCATTAGTTTGGTTTCTGTATGCCCCAGATGCTCTCTTTATATTGCACATACTAATTAAAGATGTAGTGACAGTTAGTTTAAATCAATACCTCAGAAGTCTTCAGTGTCACACATCAGCAGTGTTATACATGAGCAACATGGACTACACACAGCAATGAACAGACCAGCTAAGTTAAAATTCATTCCTAAACACATCACCTATCTGCCTATGTATTCTGTTGATACTCAGATTTATATGAGCACAAAAGTGAGGAAGGACAAAGAAAAAAAAAAGCTGACCAATCCAAATACTCCCTTTTATGTGCCATTTCGGTATAAATGTGCAAATGTGGCCTCATTCTCTACACAGTATACACACAGCTGAGAAAGGTGAGAGCACTTCTGTGAATTTCCCAACACTCCGCAACTTGCTGCAGAGTCGGGACTAGAATACGACAGCACCCAGGACAGTGAATCAGTCCTTATGCTTTCTTTTTCATTTTCTAATTGAACCTTTTGGGTATGCATTATCATAATGTGTTTATTAAAACCATGCACGTGCAGTAGTACACAATAAGAGTTCCAGGGCATTTTTAATGCCATCTCCCAGTTGTGCTGACTTTCATTTGAGAGTGTCGAAGGGTTCACATTTCAAAATACAGTTCTGACCCTCCCACTCCCACAAACCACTTGGGAGCCAGTCAGTGCATCAAGCTGTTGCCTGCTGTTACCCTTTTCTCTTCATTTGATGAAGCATGCTTACAAGCAGACCCTCATAGAGCTCTTCTATGAAGGGGATTCACCTACCAAAGTTATGCTGATTTCATCTGTTCCTGTGCTGTAAAGAGCCCTTTCAGCTGTGTAAAACAAACTTGAGGGGAGATGAGGGGAAAAAAAGCATTAAATTGTGTCTCTGCATTTTGCCTTGAGGAAACTTCTGCCTCGTGTTGTTTATAATGAATCTAGTTTCAAGCAGGGCATGTTGGGGGAGGGGGGCATGTTTTGTTTTTGCTGACTCTGCAAACTCATACTTTGACAGAATTGTTTAGGCAAAGCAGAGAGTCCTTTATTATATACGTCATTGCCAAGTGATTTGGCAGATCCCTCCGTGTGATGCACTCTCTGATAGGTTGACAGAGAGCTGGACTGGCCAGTTACCAGCAGAAAAGCTCAACTTAAACACTTTTAAAATCTCATGATGGCCAGTTTGTGGTTTTGGCTCAAGGAAGAAAGAAGATGAAAAATAGAGACAGCTGGGTGTCAGTGAGGGATGGAATATTGAGGTAATTTTTGTTCCTGTGCCACACAAAATTCACTGGCTTCGTACATTTGTTGTATCCAGCTAAAACAAATGCACACACTGACTAGGTACACCTGCAAAGGTGATGTCAGCTGTGTCTGTGCTTGTCCACAGTCAAAACATCACAAAGGATCCATTCCCTAATACCTAGATCTTGACATTGAGACATGCTTCAAGTAATGGCTAGTTTCTGGTCCTTGCAGAAAAATCTGTTTGGTTTTGATCCTCCGCCAAAGTCTGCCTGTCCAGGATGTAGTAAATCCTTGAAACATCTGAATGAAGACACTCCCAAGTTTTTGCACCCAAGGATAGAAACCAGGCCAAATACTTACCGGGGTGTATGGGCAATGGGACAGTGTATGTTAATGTGGTAACAACAAAATATTGTGCCATTATGAATAGGAACATAGCTTTGCCAGATGAACTCTGGGCATAAATAAATTCCTATCTGCAGAAAGAGTAAGAAGAGAATGTTCAGTACACAAACTGCAGGACCTAAATTCCAACCAAAGTCTTTTATTAACCACCGTTCAAATGGAGCTGGGGTGGGGAGGGAATGGGAGGCTAAGGTTTAAACAAGGTAAATTCCACATTCTGTAAAGTAAGGGTTTTTAGGTTAATACCAAATGACAAAATGTGTCTTCTTGCTCTTTTTTGGCACTTAGTTAAGGAAAAACCTCTGGTGAAAATAGTTCTTGCCCTCCAGCTGAACAAGCACTGAGATACCTCAGTTGCAGAGTGACCGGGTATTCGAGCACCCTGTGGGCAGGGCTGGCTGCTTCTGTGCCAAGGAGCAAGCTGTTTCTTGGAAATGTTTATGCAATTCAGCTGTGCTCCTGCTGGAGCCAGACACTTTAAATTAAAAAAAAACAAAACCCAACAACAAACAAACCAAAATACCCAGCCTCAGATCTCTCAGGCCATTAGTGTATCTCACTCAGGTTTCGCCTTCTACCAAATACTGTCAAATATCTGTTTTGTTTGGTTCTGCAAGGTGGAGGGAGTTGGAGGGTTGCCTTCACTGCTGTCAGTGGTTCCTAATGATGTTTCTTGCTAGAGAAAATGAGCTTGCTTGTTTGTGAATCCAAATTCCCTATGGGGCACAGTTTGGGAAACTGAAGATATGGGAAGGAAAATAATATGTTGGGGCAATGCATAAACATCCATAAAGCAGAATAGCAAAACACCTACAGAGCATGTTGTAACTTCGCCAGCAAACTAATTATAGTCACTGACTGAGGAGGGAGCTGTGACAGTCAAAAAGTTAGAATAAAAATAAATCAAAAGTTTAGTCTAGAAATTATAACAGGAAATTACTGACAGAGTCAGGGCTCCTACATTCTTTTCCTGGTTCTGCTTTCGATTTACAGAGAAAGTTGGAGAAGCCAGATTTTAAAAGTAGCTTCTAATTTGGAAACCCACCATTTCTGATGCCCAGCTGTACACACAGAGGACTCCACAGACCAGTATCTTCAGTGCCCTCTGTGCATTTGTGAGGACAGAGCGTTTCAGGGCATTGGTGTCTCTGAAGTCACCTATGTGACCTGGACAAACCCACAGTCACTGGCCCGCCCAAGTGGCCGTCTCCAAAAGTTTCCCATCTGCGAATTATGGCTGGCACAACATATTGCTGTGGGAGTCTGGTGTTTAAATGCTCTTTATGTTTGACATAACATATTGCTGTGGGAGTGTTATGTTTAAATATTCTTTGTAAACATTTACAAGACTTCCAAGACACACTCTGTCTCCAAATCAGTGCTATTACTTTTGGAAATAATGAACCCTGTGACCTGCACATTTTCTGAAAGGACCACTGCTTGGTAGGGGCATCGAGCTGCATTTTCAAGTCTGGCTGCAGGAGGAGTTTAAGTAGAGGATGACTTAAGTAGAGAATCAAAAATAATTTGTCTTCCATTCAGTAACACCCCCCCCTTAATCAAAACTGCAAATAAAACAATCTGTGATGCCTCAGGAGGAGAGGGAAGGTCTCTCAATCACAGGAGCTCTCTGGATACAGGGTTTCTCTTCAATTCCATGAGAATTTCTAAATAAAGAGAGCATGTGGCTCCTTCTTACACTGAGTTGTGCTATGAACTCCTCAGAGGCAGAACCAAATTAAGTATCCAGAATAAGGATGTCTCCATAAATTTACATTTTCCTGCATTACATTCAGTTGCAATCTCTCATCCTTATCGAGGGACACCATGGGTCAGAGAGCTACACTCTGGGTGCCTGCCAGCACTCACTTAGTTGTGGAAGTCTGAATGTTTCTCACTATACCAATGCATTTTTTTTTTTCTTCTGTGCAATACTGCTGTAAATATGTGTGTCCTGGTCAGCTTCATCTTTGTTATCAGCCGGAATATTTACAGTGGCTTGTCAAAAGCAAATTATTATAGATGTTTGCCTGTTTGTAATGGAGGTTGCTGCTGATCTGATCTTCTAAAGAATATTGCTATGCTGAGGAATAAGCATAAAAAACCAGAGAATGTTGTTTACTGACAATACAGAAAGGAAAAAAAGGCTGGAGTAGGTTTGGTGTCCCCTGCTCTTCCACCCACAACATGCGGGGGAGAGCGCACTCAATGTTCCTTTCCCTCTTGCTCCCACATGCGACCCAGGAGGTAACACAGCGTTCACCATCTCCATCAGCCACTGGAGCCTGAGCCTCAGAGCTCCTGCCAACCACCTGCTTTTGCAACCCATGTTTTCACATAGAAAGCAGTTTGGACCTACACACTGAGAAATCACACAAGCTCCCAAAACAAAAACAAATGCCTTCCCAGCATGATGGCTCATTTCACTTTTGTAAACTTTATCTGGAAGCCTTAAAAAAGAAAAGCTGTTTGGGCTCATAAGTGACAAAGAACCCTTTGATAGGTGATCATAATATCCTGCCACTATACAGGCAAAGTATCTCCCTCTAGGCAGCAACAAACTAAACACGGAATACATGGACAGTGTTTCAACACCTGCTAGGGACTCTGGGAAAATGGCTTCATCTTTACAGCTATCCTAGCACAGCTGGATGCAACGCCCTCATCTTCACATACCTCACCAGATTTTGTTAAGTAAAACACACGGTTTTAGTGAGTGAATGTAGGTACAAAAAATAAACCTGGTATTTGCATACAGTCATTGTCAACTCCACTGGTTTCCCTAGATAGAAACCCTTTCTTTAAGGGACATTTAACATTCAGACATCACAAAACACCATTTGAGAATCCTTTCCTGTTTCCTTCAAAAGGCAGAAATCAGTGAAACCATTACCAAGAGCAAGAAACCAGATAAAGTTAATAAAATTTATTATTTCCACTAGTCAGAATGTCTTTTCTTCATACTCGATTCCAGTTTGTGCACTCCCATACTCCCAAATGATAATATATAAGCTGTAAAAAGCAGAAGTATTAATCTTCTTATTTACAGGTTTTAGTGGAAAATAGACTAGATTTCTTAACTGGAATTTCTAGTTAAAAAGTAGTCCTTTATTACTAATGAGCTAGTCCTCCTGATGCTATATATATTACTAGCAATATGTACAATAGAGTTAATTTTATCCTAGCAAAACAAATATGAAAACTATTTATTCAAAAAGTGAAGAGGTATATTTCTAAATACTCAGTGTCACTAACAAGTATTACGTTTTCTTGAACTTCTGAATACTTCCTACAGAAACAACTCAGAACTGTTAAGCACTACCTTCAACATATGAACTCTTCATTAGGGGATATGTCCTTTATGCTTGCCTCCAGCGTCTTCTGCCCAAAGTTTCCTAATTACAAAAATCTTAACTTTTCTACTACACACACACACACGATTTCAGTCATTCATTGCTACTTCATTTTGTTTTGTAGGCTCGTCCAAAAGGAGAAGGCCTGACACCATACCAGGGCAAGAAACGCTGCTTTGGTGAATACAAGTGCCCCAAATGCAAGAGAAAATGGATGAGTGGAAACTCCTGGGCTAACATGGGACAAGAATGTATCAAGTGCCACATTAATGTTTATCCTCACAAACAGGTAGGAGAAGTGCAGACCTGATGCCACCAGGCTTGGAACTAGGAATGCTGTTGACTTTGTAAAGCATGGGTAAGACTTAAACAGAACTTGACATGGGCTACAACACACCACAGAGAATGTTTCCCAAATGAGCCGTCTCAGTCCTGGAAATCTGGACAGGGTTCATCATAGTTGCAGAATTTGAATGTTCTTTCTTTCAGTATTAATACCTCAAACCCAAAATCTTTTCCTGCCTTTCTTATAGAAACAGACTGTGGGGCTTTTTAATCTTTCTAGACCTTTTCATTCTTCAAGAGGTGCCCTGTGCTGCTTCTGATTAAGCATAACAGCAACAGGCAGAGAAGGGAACAGCATCAGCTCATGCACAGAGCCAGCAGCAGAGGAGAGCTAATAGGCTACAGGAGGTCTGTGGTACTTCTTGACACAGCTTCCTGTCTGCTATCCCATACATGGTTTTTGTACAAGCATCCAGTGCCACACCAGACTCTCTAAATATTTATCAGCATTTATCGCTGGGGAGCTATTCTGCACCATTTTGGAAAATATGTTATACCCAGTCACCAATACTCTTACACTAAGAATTGTATTTTGTAAAAGCACAGTAAAAGATTACTGTGCTTTCACAATTTAATTAAAAGTCCAGTATTTCTAGTTTTGGAGTTATAGCACAAAAAAGTCTTGTGTACATAATATGGTTTTAGTATTTTTTTTTAAATAGCACTGCTATACCACCTTAACATTTTCTAGATGTATTTCCTACTTATTCTTTAGATTTTATTATTTTGTTGGTACCTACCATAGCAGAGGCCTCATTCATGTTTGATTTCCTATGCACTCCTAGAAGTTTTTAAGCTCTCACTTCCCCCTCAGTTGATGTCCTCCGTTAATTATGTGCTCATTCTCCATTTATTATATGGGATCAGAGTATTTGCATTCTCATCTGAATCTTCCACTGGACAGTTTTTCCAACTTAAAGAATTCATCTAAGAAAATACCTTGCCTCCCCCTACACACCAGGATTCTCGTGTCACTTTAACTCCATTTGAAAAAAAAAACGTTTTGCAGTGAAAGAATAGACACTACAAAACAGCAAAGTCACCACAATATATGATGTGATTGATCATAGTACAAATAATCAATAAAAGGAGTTTTTTCTTCAGTTTAACAAAAACCAGATGAACTGGAGAAGTCTGACATCCTTTCAAGATGAGACATCATTTACTTGTAGTGAAATAAATGATTTCTACTTTCAAGCAATCTTGTCAATATTTCTCTTCAGCAATGTGCTGGAATTCATCATCTCCTAGTCTTACTCCTTGCCCCACCATTTGGTAAACATATAATTGTAACCCAACGGAAAAAAGATATTTTGGAACATTATTTTTAAAAAATGGTCATTTTATCAGCAGATAAAAATCACTGCTGGTCCCTCAATGTGGAGTAACCTTTTGTCAAGTGATAAGAACTTCCAAAACTATAAAAACTGTAAACATCTCAGCCCATATCTAAAACAGTCAGGGACTGTTTCCCTGGTGAGAGCATATTATAGAAAGCTTCCATTCACCATAGCAAATCCATCATGAAAACTCACACCAGGTCAAATCAACCCCCCTGTTCCACACCTGGTCCTAAGCAGTGGTGGACACTTACAGAAAGGTGTGTGTGTATGTATAGACAAGACACAGCAATCGCCTCTGAGGATACTTTCCCAGCCTCTTGTATGGCCTAGTGAATATCTCTGCATTCTCCCTGTTTATCACCAAACAGATCAAACCTTGTAGAGTCTATTAAATAGCTGAAATCCAACCACATGGGCCACCAAGGCTTGCTGTGTCACCCTCGCTGTTGGAGAGTAGGATGCTTGTGCCCAGTTAAGGACAAAAATTTGAAAACCTTGTTTCAGGATTGCTTGATATTCATTGCAGTGAATTGGGAGTTTCTTCTCAATTGCCAGGCTTGCCCTTTTCTCCCATCCTCATCTCCATAGCTGTATTTCATCTTCCCCAGTTGCTTTCCCAAATTCATGGACTTCCCAGTACTGTAGGGTTTGTCCATGTCTCACAAGGGATGGTTTGGTGCTGAAGTACTCCCATGTAACTGTCTCAAGCAATAATATCAGAGTACTGAAGATAATAATCTCCACTCTGGGTAGCTCTGGGGTAGCCATTCAAGCACATATATCGGCTCTATGAATGGCTTGTGCAGCTCTGCTCAAATCTTGATTTCCTTTGCATACCTTTCGTTAGTGTGTCCCTGGAGAGGAGAGCAGCCACGCTTTCCTGCCACCTGCTCATTGTTCCTGGAGGCTCGTTTCACTCCAGGAAGCTATCCTGGGCCAGTTCCCCACAAGGAATGTCTCAATTCAGCCCTATGCTCTTAGTCTGCATGGCCTAGCTGTGAGAATGAGCTTTTAATCTCTCTGGAGCAGGAAAAGTCTTCTCAGCACTTTTACAGCTGTGTATATACTTTAGAGTGCTCTATAAATACAGCTCTAAATCTCTGTATTTAAAAGAGATGGTGGAGGATGTATTACAAGAAGTAACACAAGGGCCTGACAGCAGGGCTGCTGATATTCATTCCCCAACTTATCCACTGAGTAGGGAATCAGGTGGCTGTTGCACCTGAGCTGCTAAACTGCTCCTCAAGCAAACTTTGCTAAATTATTCCACTGCATTCCTCCTTCTGCATTTTCACCACTCCCTCAAGTGACAAACCTTCCCATGGGAGAGCTTACAGGAATGCACAGAACATGGGGCAAAAGCCATAGGCCCAATGACCTCAAGCCTTACTGAAGGCTAAAGAACTACCTGTGCTATAGCAATTTCTCTAAACATAAACAGGAATCTCAGACAAGACTTAAAACTCTCTTATTCTTCCAAGGAATTTGGATTTTGTGGTTGTTTATGCTCCTTCTTACCCTGCTTCAGCAACAGAGCCAGTTCTTACAGTCATTCACCAGTATCCTTGGCAGTGTAACAGCCCAGATGCCAAGCTCTGAATTCCCATTTTCTTCCCCTGCCTACTATAGCAGCAACATCTGTGCCCGTGGTTACTTCCTGGCTGGCCTCTTATCAAGGCTTCTTCTCCGACTTTGTGGCTAACGCCAGTGCTGTTTGTGATGACAGCTGTTGCACTGGTGCAGAACCAGCCATCTGGTGACTGACTTGCCCTCTTGGACACTGTTTTCTTCCAGCTGTCAGGAATTTACTGTTGGACTGGAAATAATTTGGTATGTAAATACATACTTCATGATACTCAAGTTATTACTTTCATGGGCAATTCAGCGGTCTCATCATAATTCCCATATCTGAGTGCAACCACAGCCACCTCTTCCCTCACTCTGGGGAGGAATGGGTATGATCACTCAAGCCCAATAAACTTTTCAACAGTTTCAAGCCTACAAGTATGATCTTTTGACTCTTTACATTTAGTAAACCCTGCCCAGCATACCCACACTTGTGTACTCCAGCTATGGGAATAAATTTCACCCCAGACTGCTGCTTTTCTGAACTCTGAAAAGAGATTTTCACCATTTACCTCATGCTGTTATCATTAATTCCTAGCTGGCCTGTCCCAGAAGCATGCTGCTGACAGAGGCTGCATGCTCTCTCTAAGCGTCATGCCTCTGATCTGCAGCCTTCTTATCACTGCCTCTTGGATTCATGGTGACAGCCCAGGGCCTTGGTAATATCCCTCTTCCCCCAGGCAGATAGAAAAGCAGAGGGTCTGCTGCTCAAGAATGCACATTGCATTTAATTGCATTAATTTCTTCCCCAGTGCATAATCTTTTTATTGGACTAAAAATTTACAAATTCACCATAGCACGTGTTTCTTGAGAGAAGCATGGCTCCATAAGACTGTTAACCTGACAATTATCCTGCCAGAAATAGCTGTAGAATCTTTCTATTCACATTCCTTATCTGACATTTAATCATCTCATTTGCTGCATTAAGACTTGATGTAATGAGTCCAAAAAATTATTTTTAAGTGTTTTTTCTCATTTGAATTCTGATGTGATCCTCTATCCATCAGTGGTGCAATTAAATTGTTCCATTCTACAGCAGAAAAGACATCAGTCTCCTAAATACAAACAGAAGCAGGCACATTATTCCATTCTACATCTTAGTGGAAGCAATTTCCCTCAAGATGTCCTAGTGATGCTTTTTTTAACATCTAACACTTCATAAGGGTGAGGTTTTTGTTTGAGGGGTTTGGGGTTTCAGCTGACTGTTGGGGAATGCAGAGGTCATTCAGTACATGTAGATTGGGACAGCAATAATTCACAATCAAAAGTTAATTCGCAGGTCAGGAATTGATATAAAAATTTAAATTTCTTTCAGCTTCAGTCCCCTGAGGCAATATCTTTATTCACCACCACCAAATGCTTTCCTGGTGGAGCTGCACAAGATTATTTCCACCCCTCAACTACTAGGAGTAAATTAAAGAAAGATGCACAAAAGTGAAGTCCAGAAGAATACAACTGTGGATGCTTGCATTGAAAAATAAAATTTAAAAAAATAATAAAAATAAAATAATTTTTTAAAAAGAGTAATGACAACAAAATTTCACTATTAAACTCTCCATTTAATGGGAAAAAAGATGCCTTTCCCCTGAGGAACATAGCAGGATTTACTGTTGTTCTACAAGCCCCATTTCTCCCTTTTCTAAGGAAAGGAGTTAACTTTTCAGCCACAGCCTGTCCCCTTTTCCACACCCTGTCCGAGTGCATGGCTGAGTCCTCAGCAGCAGTGCAGAGCTCCTGCAGCCTCCTCAGTATCTCCAGCAGAATTCAGGCAGTGCCCAGAGCTGACAGAGCATGCAACATGCACAGCAGCCAGACCCTGCTGCACCCCTCTGGTGCCAGTGCCCTCTCCTTCCCCTCTGCCTCCACCACGCCAGAGCTGGCGAGACTTGCCCAGCCTGTGCCCAGGAGTCCAGCCCCGATGGACACACAGCTCTTTGACTAACGTCCTACACTTTTAGCACCGTGTCAGAAAGGTTCCAGGAGTATAAGGTTATTACTTTTAGGTTGTCCTCAAGTAGTAACAGACAGATAGCAGCAGGACAAGAACACTTGCTACTCAGGATGATTGAAGGGTTCTTTTTTGCCTTTACAAGAAACCCATGAAGAGAAAATGGCAAATGGAGATAAGCTGGGATTTCACTTTATGGAAAAGTTAGGTTGAAGTGGTTTTGAGACACAAACCACACAAACACACTACCAGTTTCAAAGCCTCAGCCCTCCACCACTTCACCAGAAATGCAGTCTGGGTTCTGCACGGCTTCATTCCTTCCAGCTGGCCCTTGGCAACCTGCTTTCCTGAAGTTGTAACCCCTCTCTCCCCAGCCTGTGTCATAACATACTGGTAACAATAACAGTTCTGAAATCAAAATGCTTTGCAGGCCAAAAAGCTGAGCTCAATCAAGGCAGGGGGAAAGCAAACCACGGAGAGCTATTGTTTCTGAAAACCATCCAGAAACTCTTGGCGCTTAAAGGCATTCCCAATGTCCTTTGCACTATTTCCAGGAAAAATTATTCCCAAGGCCTTGCATATTAAAAAAAAAAAAAAAAAAAAGAAAAACTGGCTTATATCAATAAACATGATAACTGCTGTATTTTTCTCTTTAATCAGAGCACAGCTAGATGTAGAAGCAATCAGAGCTAAATCAAATAGCCTGTTTTAAGTGTAGCATTTCAAAACTTTCATTGGCTGTTGAAGAGTGTAAATTAACCCTGGGACTCCAGAACTTGGGCGTCATCTTTGTATATATTTATGTAATGCAAATTCTTGAAGAATATTTGTGGGCAGATGTTGGTGGAATAAGTGGTAGATGAGGTAGAAAGGCAGTTTTTCTGACCAAACACTCTTACTCAGCTTGCCTGTCTTGTGGAAGAAGCAGTACCTGCACCAGTGCTGGGACTACAAGCCTAGAAACAGAATTACCGGTTCTGATGTGAAATCTCAACATTGTAACATGAAACAAGTAATTTAAAGCTCAGTAGGGTTGCAGGGCATTTGGAGATGAAGAGTCCGTCTACCTTCCTCATCTGACACAGGAAATCAGATTTGCAGTTGAAATGTAAATGAAGTTGGACTCAAAGACTTACATGGTGCAGGACAATATCATGGTTCAAAACACTGAATCAGAAACAAACCATTGACAATTGCTACTGAATCACTCCTATATATTGTTTTAACTAGTTGTGCAACATAGTAAGAGTGGTGCACTTATAATCCAGTACAATCAAGCAAGAACTTCCAGACATCCGGTGTTCAAGATGATAGAATATGTTTTGGGTCCTTTTAGCTATTCAGAGAGCTGAGGAACCCTTCTACTCCCTGATTTATGAGCAGTTCTTGCACTATTACATAACCAAAAAAAAAGCCTGAAATATCTCTGTTCCTATCCACAGAGTTTCAGGTAGGTGGCTCAATGAAGAACTTATAAATGAAATCTTAGATGATCAAGTGTACTTTAAGACCTTACAGACAAAAGAAAAATCTTTAAGGTTAAGAAAGGTGGTAAAAGATAAATGTCCAAGATGGTGTAATTTATATTTACCCACCCACTGCTCCAAGAATCACATTTTGAAGATATACGCAAGAGTCTAATATCCCTGTAAAAGCAGTGATAAGCTTATGGCTAGTTTTCAGATTTCACACCACATGCTGTGTCTACCGCAGTCCCATGGAAGAACTGCTGCCTTCATGGCACCCTGCAATGAAACCGTCTTTCGGATACATTTCATGAAAACGGATCAATTATGGGCTAGGCAACTTGGGTTTTTTGCCAAGCAAATGGAACTTTATTAAGTTCTACCTCACATGTCAATTACTTCCCTACCTATTAGACTTTCCAAACATTTAACTTTGTCACAATATTTAACATGGGTATTTTATTTTCAGAATGACTGTGAAGGCTTTTACATACCGTGGAAAATGAAAGCACAAATACCTACTAACAACAAATCAGCTTCATTTCCTCCAACCCTGTGATTTCATGAATATTATTAAAAACATATAATTTATTACTGAGATTTAGGGCAAAGGATTGTGTCATGAGGTTGGATTTTGTTTTGTTTTTGTAGAAGTTTCAAATTTTTTTTTATTTTATTAATAGCCTTGCAGCTGCTCTTCTAAACTTTCAGCCTCAAAAACATGGGACTGCGAGTTGGGAAAACACCATTTAGCCATGTACTATCTGGGCATAGTTACGACAGTTTTCTTCATGTAGCAGCTAATCCTAGCTTTGGTAATCCCTGCTGGCATTGCTGGGTAATGGATTCCCATGCTTGAGGTGTTAATGCCTTGGGGACATCTAAGTTACTGGAGCTAAGCAAATGAACTCTTTTGTTACTGCTTTTTTAAATGGAGTCCTCAATTCAGGATTTTTGTAATTTGTCTACAACAAAGTTAACACCACCTTTATGAAGAAGCACATTAAATTGTGAGGCCACTCTGAACCAATGAAGGGCTGAAAAAAACACTTCATAACTTCAGGAAAGAAGCATAGTTCCTTTTTAATTACCAGGAGAAAGCTCAGTTAGGGCATAAAAGTAGACTTCACATGCTTAATAAAGAGTAACAAGGACAAAACCTTGGATCTAATCTGATTTCCTTCCCTCCACTGCAGAGACCCCTGGAAAAGCCGGATGGCCTGGATGTTTCAGACCAGAGCAAGGAACATCCTCAGCACCTGTGTGAGAAGTGCAAAGTTTTGGGCTACTACTGCCGCCGTGTGCAATAAACCTTCCAAGTGGCCTCTTCCCATCCCCGTCATCCTTAAAGATTCTCTGGCAGCCTGCGATCAACAGCAGCACAACAGATCAAGATAAAAACTCAAATAATTGCCAATATTGCCTATCTAATAATATGCCTTACCATTAATAGAATGTAACATTTCTCCTGTGCATGTGCACGCATGCAATAGGTATTTACAGGACTATGATTTGTATACATATATATGTAAGCTTATATATGTACACACAAAGTGTTACTGATGGTGTTCACAACAGAACTACAGTTACAGGTTCTGCTGATTGTTTACACAGACCCTATATCACAGCCAGGTGAAATGAAGTACTACTCAAAAGGCAAGGAATAATATTTACAAGGAATATTTGTTGTATGTA
This sequence comes from Picathartes gymnocephalus, assembly GCA_013390045.1. Classification (NCBI taxonomy): domain Eukaryota; kingdom Metazoa; phylum Chordata; class Aves; order Passeriformes; family Picathartidae; genus Picathartes; species Picathartes gymnocephalus. The sequence continues at coordinate 46,408 of WEKY01058267.1, forward strand.
TGGCTTTTGCAGAGGTTCAGTAACTGTGGGGCTTCTAATTGCAAACACTCACCCACAACACAAACACTGTTCTTACTATATGACAAGACAAAGGAAGATGAAACAAGCCACCGCATAAAAGGAGAATTACTGCTTTCCCAGTTTTAGAAAGTCTTATGAGTTTTGTGCTGCTGATTTCTTGGACTTATTCTACTTGTTACCATCTCTTGGGCAGGGCTTAGGCAAAATAAGTTTTGCAAGACATGGCAAAAAAAGTGAATAATTGTTTGAGGGTGTGGGTTGGGTAGAAAGGGAATGCCATAAGATTCCAAGAGGTTTTTGGAGGAGACAAAATTGGCTTGCTTATGCAACTACCAGATCCTTCTCTTGTCATATAATCCCACTGACATGGCCCCTTGTATGTGCATGGCGTGTTCATTAGGCCACAAGGACACTAAATTTACTATGAATAAGGGGATAAGAGTACTTAAAACTGACCCCAAAACCCTTAACTGAAAGATTAGCCAAACTTACTATTTATAGCAGTTTTAAAGCCACTGTCTGGAAATATTTTTATGTCCTGTTTTCTACTATAGAAATTTGTTATAATATGAAACTTGTTAGCCATAGGGGTATTTTAAGGCATGGAGAACTCTCTATATAACCCTCTTTCTTTATGTTTTCCTGAAGCACCTACATACCTGGGGAGAAATGTAGGAATTATATTTCATTGTCCCATTTCAGGTAGAACTTTGCACAGGGACATCCTGCTGCAAAGAACATCTCATCAGGGATTGGCAAATATGAACTGAAAGTACCTCGAGACAGTATCCTGTTTGTGTGTCTACGTGAGAGTACATTGGCAAAAGGACACAACAAGCAATTCATTTGTAGCATTCACTAAAAAAAATTAGAGGGATAATGTTTGAGGTTGCGGGTTTTTTTTACATCGACAGTTTATATTTTTATGCAGTTTCCTCTAGGGAGATTGGTTTGTGTGAATGATACTTAGAGAAAATACTTTAAATCCTAAATAACTTGATGTGAACTAAATTTGTTCTGAGGACTAGTTCCATAATGCAAAGACAGTGGGGGTTTTTGTCAAGTGGTAGCAGGATGTTACCAGTATGTCAAGACTAGCTCTTATAAAGCAAGTAGAAAACTTATCATGAGTATTCATCTAGGGAATATGAAGCTCCTGACAAATTTGCTCCAGGGTGGAACTCTTGCCATTTCCCTGCTTTGCTATAAGCAGGGTGAAATTGCATCTGCTTGTTGCGTGGGAGTGGCACGTATGTATCTTGCAAACTCCGTTATTTATGGGCCGCCCAAGCAACCCAGCCTACTGGTCACAGCAATGGATAAGCATCCTGGCTCCTGGCTTCTGACCACAGCTCTTCCATTGCTCCCTGATTTTGGGCAAGTCACAAGATCCTTCTGGACCTCAGTTTCCCCAACTGCCAAATGGGGGTAATAATACTTTAGTATACCTACCTCACAGGAGAGTTGTGAGGTTTACTTAATATCTCTTAAGTGTTTTGCCATCACTGGATGAAAAGTGCTATGTAACGCTAAAATAGAATTAACTAAATTAATCGCTTGGAAACTCCTTTTGCCCAGTTGGCAACTCCAACTAAAATAGCTGAAAATAATATTATTGAAAGTAACACTAATAAACGGTTCGGTTGCATCAGTGAAGATACGCAGTTTTAGCATTTTCAAATGCAAACACATTCTTTTGCACAGATTCACAAATTAACTTAGAGACAAATTCTCTCAACAAAGATACTAATCTGTCTATACAAATAAGAAAATACACAAGCAAATCTAGTGGGGGGATTTTCTAAGCTTGACCTCTAGGATTAGTCTCAATAGTTTGTTTCAAGCATGAGTAATTTTGAAAGAGCAGCAGTCTAAACCAGATCTATTTTTTTCCTCTTGAGCACTTAATATAGTACATGAACAAAAAAAAATCACCTAGATAATGCACATCTAGCTAAAGAACATGTAGAGAAACCCCCTTAGATGAAGATAAGGGAAAACATTATTTTATTTTCTCCCTGGAACTAAGATGTTGCTATCAAACATTTTGTTCTGTATTGAAGTAATCTCAATGTTTTGATAACCACTAAATCAGTAAAATAGCACAACTCTTGATACAGTTGTTTCACTGTATCACACTCCACCAGGTTCTGACAAAAAGCTGACTAGAAGATACCATTATAAGCATTGGTATTTTCATGACAGTGCCCCATTAAGAATTGTTTATCCAGATTCAACACTGCAAGGCAATGCCCTTAGCTTATAGATTTTTAGATTGTACTAAAAATACACTTGATCTACTTTAACACAATTAATGTCAATAGGTGTAGCATGATAACTCTTAAGAGCCTACTTAGGAGAGTTCAGTATTTATATTATCGATGTGTTCCTAAGCAGAAGACATATAAAGTATTTAAGTAATACTTAGCATATTTGTAATAAAGAGGAGAGCAGATTTCCCCCTGCACTCACGCTGGGGAAGAGCAGATCAAGAACACGAGGCGTGGAAAGCAAGAAGCGACACTGCCGTAGTCTGTACTGCCCAAGGCAGAGGCCGAGATCCCGGTGGCATCAGCCTGGGCACCTCCTTCCTGCCCAGGGCTGGACCTGCCTCCCTAAAGCTGGGGCTGGGGGAAGGCAGCAGCACTGAGCTCGGCCAAGGAGAGGATTCTCCTGTCCCTCCCTGCATGATTTGTCATAGGGTTGGAGCGCTGGGCCCAGGCGCTCGCGCCACGCTCGAGTCTGTGCAGTTGGAGTTGCTGGAAAAACGCATCCACATACGTGAAACAGCTTGTGACCATTGGCTTTTAGTTAGTGGCACAGAAGGGACATTTCCGAACTTTCATTTCAAAGGAAAAAAAAGATTGAGTACAAAATGTAGATTTCTTCTATTCCCTCCCTCCCCACACAAAGGTAATTCACCTATAGATGTAACCAGCTCTTTCCTAATCAGAAAAAAAAAAGTAAATGTGCAGATTTTTGACTGGAAAAATGAGGAATTGATTTATCTTTTAAATTTTCATGACTGCTTTCTGATGTTCTCTAACTAGCTCTGCATTTAGAGCATCAGCTAGCAATCCCTGAAGGCATTAGTAGACAGTATTGGCAGAAGTGAAGCAAGCATCAATAAAAAGAGTTTTAAATCAATACAGGCATCCCTAAACTGAGTATTCTTTAGGGGTGTACCTGAGAGCAGTTTGGCTCTGTGCATTTTAACCTCAGATGCTTCCTGTTGACAGCCTACCAATATTTCCAGCACACTCTATGTTTTAAATTTTCACCCTTTTGGAGATTTTTTAAACTTTTGTTTATTTCTTTAAAAACAACAACAAAAACCAGTTGAACAAAAAACCACCCCTCAATTTATTTCATGAGTTGGTCGTAACATTTCATATCGAATTTGACATTGGCACTGCTCTGGAAAAATTTTTGAGGAATTTGAAATGTGTGTTGTAGGTTTTTAGCTGCTTTAACTTAATGAGGCTACAGTGAAGTTTTTACAAATACTTCATTTAAAGGTGTTGAAGAAAAATCCTAGTATTTTAAAGGATGGCCCCATTTTAGCCAGTTTCTACTGCTGCTACCACAGATGTAAAATGATGCCACGCAAGCAACGTTTGAGGCCTTTTTGTCTCAAAGTTGCTATTTAATTTCAGATAAATACACAAGAGTATATATTATTTCTGAAAATAGGTGTATTTTGAAGTTCCCCATTATATGGGACTTAGTTTTTAAACTAAAAATGTGAAGTTACATATGCCTGAGAGAAGCCTTATACCTAGAAGTATTATCTACATTCTACCTTTTTGTATAACATGAAATTTAGATTATACACAGATTGTATACCTGTGACACTAGCATTTTTTAAAAAAAGAAACCTACTTAAAAGATTAAAAGTTTAGAGCTTTTGGAAATGTCAGACTCCATAGATTAGTGCTCTTTGTCCTGCAGTCACATAGAAGATATTTTTTCCTATTCTGGATCCTAAGAGTTGTCCACCGAACAGTAAATCATCAACACATGGTTTTCAAGTTAAGTAGATGGACATATATTTTCCACTTGCCTTTGCCAACATATTTTAAAATGTCATGGAACTATCCCTATAGAAAAATCACTCTTTCAGATATCACTCCACTCCCAACTGGGCTTCATCCCATCTCTCTTTCTTATTTGCAAAACCAGTGCTGTCCATTCAGTTTGCTATATCGCTCAAGTGCTCAGAGGGCTGTCTGAGATCTTAGATATAGGGATGATAGATTGTGTTTCTAGGATGAATTTCAAAGGGACAATCGTGTGCAGTTACTAGCTATAGATGATTGATATAAATGTTTACCCCTGTATGAAGTATTTTACAGTTTTACTTGCAGATGTGTATTTATCTTGAGTTATACTTGACATAGAGTTTCTTTCAATTTTTTTTTTTAATACTATGTGTGTATTTTGGAAACCTTTTTAGATGTTAAAATTTTTGAATGGTTACAAATATTTCTTATAATACTGAATTGTTATCTGGAAACTCTTTGCAGTAACTTTTTTGTATATATTTGAGGGCCTTTTTAAAAAAGTATTGTTTGTTTTTGGGGCAAAGTTTTTACAATTAGGAAGCTTTCAGAAGGGCCTTCCTCTCAACTAGGATACTAACAGAGGTAAGAATTTTCTTAAGTATTTTGCAGTATTTTGCAGAACTAAGGATGTATCCTCAAGAAAATATTTATGGAAATAATTTACTTTTTTTTTTTACAATGCTTTTGTCTGTATAAAGTATGCAACAGAACTACATTAAGAAGGAAATATTGTCTACATAAAATATTATATGAAAGTTGGTACATAATTCTGACAAAAAACCTTGCAATTCTTTAAGCCATATTGTTTTTGTTATCCTTGGATGAAAATATCAGTATTAAGTAACCAGTGTATTATTCAGGTGCTTAGCCTTATATGAAAATGCTTATACAGTTTATTTATGTGTATTTGGGGAAGGAGTGCTAGAAAAGCTATCACTAGACATGTAGCAAGTGAGGAGCAAATAACAGTATACTGTCACTTTATGGCCTTGTGAGAGACACAAAAGATGTTGAAAGCACCATGGGTGGGGACTCAGCTTTCAGAAACTCCGAAGCACAAGTGGTGGGTTTCAAACAGTGGCTCTTCCCTTCCCCATGACTAGAGGGGAAGAAGGGTGGTTGGGACACTGTTTAACTTGACTTTCACAACTCTTTGCAGACTGTGAGCTCAGCTATGCAGTATCACCTACAGCAATAATATCAATCAAAGGATGTAAGAGAAAAGGATTGAAGTAGATTATTGTAGGGGGTTTATGTTTATTTTAATTAGAACTCATAGCAATATAGAATATGCATGTGCACGTATTCAAAGCATTTTACACTTTACATTTCATGTAGTTTGATTATATTATGAAGGATTGAGTTTTTAGTTTGATATTTTACCATGCTAAAATGGGAGGTCTGCCCTGCCCTATATTGGATTTTTGTTTCCTTTAAAAGGTTATTTAGTACAGCACTCACTGCATTGTGTAATAGTGCTAAAACTAACTATCTTATGAATTTCTTCAGCTTTAAAAAAATTAACCTAATGATTATTACATTTGTTTAGCTGTACCCACTGACCTTGTCAGATTCAGTTGGCAATTTGTATAATTTCTTTTTCTGTAACTGTTAATAAACTTGTACAGCTAAAACAAACAAAACCTATGGACAAAGGCCTCAGAGGTACCAGTTCTGTTTCAGCAATCAAGATGACAGCTTGCTCATCTGGTGACTGTGTTGCTAACAAGACTGTAAAACTTCTGTTGTGGATTGTCCATAAAATGGCATTCCGACATGTGCCTTATTTGCTGGATAGTATACAGCTTTCCTCTAGTATTCTAGCATTTTAATGCTGTATTAAAGTATTGCAAAAAAACCAGCAAGAGCGTGGCATGGTTTTCTTGAACATTCCTTCCTTTGACAATTTACTCGCTGCTGCAGAGCGTTCCAGAGTCTGGTGCCTGTGGAGCAAACCTGCCCTACACCACAGCCGTGCCCCAGACCATGGCAAGAAGACTCTCGCCACTGCAGTGAGTCCCTCTGCTGTAAGGAGCCTGGTCACATCCAGGGTGACAGCTCCTCACTGCTAGTGGGATACCTCGGGTTAAAGGTGCCAGCTCCTCGTTTTTAACAGCCTGGTGTTGTCTAACATTCCTTCCCAAGGAAAACCTTCTATCATCAAAGTACACTTGTAGCCTGTGGTTGAATAGGAAAGCTTAGGTGCCAGAAAGTTGCTTCAATGAAAAATAACATTCATCATTCTTTGCAAGCACAAGAGGTTAGCAAGAACTAGGCCTACTAATTGCTTGTCATGTATTAGCAATGCTCTTCTCACATTCCCAGCCAGAGTTCAGTGGGAAGTAATTTTTCTCCTGAGACTGACAATACAGTAGTGATTGCAAGTTAAAATAAGGGCGTCAAGAAATTAACTTTGGATTTTAGGCGTCCTGCCTCTAATACGAGAGATCTCCTTCATTTAAAACAAGCAAAAAAAATTTTTTAGACACATTAGCACACATTTTTCTATGCCTGATCATCCCTACAAACACAGTGCATATTTGCCACTTGGAGATCCTCACCACATTGAAACCACTTTACACATAAGCAAGCCTGACTTTTGGATTTGAGTCCTCTTCTCATTCAGTCCACATGAGAGGGAGGGCAAAAACACATTGACATGTTTGTGCATTGGTATGCAGTGGTGGAAGAAGAGGTTGACAAGGAATTGTACAGTTCTGAAGCTTTGAAAACAGTGACTGTTTCATCAAATGATGAAAGACATCCCCAGCTGAGCCCTCTGGGAAAGAAAAGCACATATTCAGAACTTGCTGGTAAATTTTTGTTTGAAAAATAAAACATACTGCTCTTCACTTTAAATTTGGCTACAGCACCTTTCCCATAGCAAACACAAGCCACAAAGCCAAGCTAGAACTGAAATACATCTTTGTTTTTACAGAAAACCTGGGGCTTCCCAAAAAACCCACAAACACCTCAGATTTAGCACTCAACTGAGACAAGAAAACATGCTGAGGGGAACAACTGCGAAGTCCTAGCTCCCTATAACTACATTTTCTCCGATTTCTCAAAGAAATAGCTTTTTCATATTTAAAACAAAAGCAGGTTAACACAATATGGCATCAACAAAAACAAACTACTCTTCCCTCATTTTTCATTGCCAAGCATTTCGACTTCCTGCTCTGTGTGAATGAGGTCAAGAGACAATGCACCAACCCACTTGTAATGGAAGGGCCAAATGATTCCCACTACAGAAAAAATAATAGGGCTTTCATTAACAGGGATTTCATATAACACTGATACTTTGAAATAAAAAGCTGTTTCATTATTCTTAAATGAAAACCCATTTAAGCAGCACACCAAGGCTACTACTCCTCAAGTTAGTCACACCACACCAAAAGCTCCTTCTTGGATCCTCCCACTGTATAGCAGGAATACAGACTAGACCTTAAATCCCAGCTAGGAAGGGGAAGCAGTCTGCCGTAACATTTGTGTAATCTCACTCAGGGCCCACGGACATGGAATATTCACTGCCATGTAACACAGTCAAATGTTTAAAAGGCTGCTCCTGTCTCCATACCCCTCTGCAAAAGTCTGTACACAAGAGACATTGGCAAGGAAAAAAGAACTTAAAACACTAAGGGTTGAATGCTGATTGTCAGGTCTTTCCATGCAGAACTAAAGAAACCTCTTAACTGGAACATATAAAATTCTTACTCTTAATAAATATATGTAGTTTGTGATCCTGAAAAATAGAATGCAACATTCAGGTTTGCTTTTCTCTAGTGTTCACCTTCTGGACTTCGAGAAACAGATCATTTGTCAACTCCTGTGTGGGGCCAACCAGCACTTCTACTCATCAAGCACTTTTGTTTTACTGAAAATAATGCAATTGCTCTTCCTCACCGTCTGTATCTCAAACACGTTTCAGATAACCAAACCCAGAAAACTGGTCATGATGCCAAAACTTCAAAACCTCATCCAAACAGCATAAATTAATACCTTCATAAGACATATTTTATAAATGAATATGCTGAGAAACACCTACCTCAGTCAGCCTTTATGGGGTCTTTATGCAAAAGGCCGAGACTGAAGCGGAGGCAATGGCAGCTGTGAGGTGTTAGAGCATCCCTGACGTGCAGCCCAGGGTAGCAGAGACAGCCAGCACTGCTGTGCAAGAGAACAGAGCACCGTGAGCCAGCCCTGGCTAAAGCACTGCCCAGGCACACAGCTCCGGGGCTGATGAGGACACCAGGAGCAGCAGAAACCCTGGGCATTCTTTGAAAGTTTTATTTCCATGCCATGAACTTAGCTAAATAAAAATACAGAGATCATTTTTTTTTTCTAGTAAGAGGTAAAAATGGACCTTGCATGCCCAGCTTACCCAACCAAACCCCATGCCTGCAGAAAAAGCAAATCATAGCCAAAAGCTTTATGTACATTTTAAGGTGAATAGAGTGTAAACCAAAGATTTTCTTTTAATCACTACTCTAGTCTCCTATTCACCAGCTGAGACCAGAAAAGAGAATGCCAGAATACCATGGGAAATCTTTCTCTTGCACAATTTCTGAACACATCAAAGCAGCAGATACGGGAAATCTTATACGAGCCAGCTTTCCATGAAGTTTCCTTAGAGCTTTGCAACATAAGGAGGTACAACTCAAAGGATTTCCAAGGAGCCAGACATACTTATGCCCCACATGATTTTACCCAGCAAAACTTGAAGGAATAATGCAGGAAAACACTGCAGAAGTAATAGGAAGCAAGTCGTGAAAACTCCCTCCTTGCAAATAACACGATGATAAATAGAGAAATACCACTAGCAGAGGAAAAAAATACCTTTGCTGAGTACCCTCAGGTCAAAATTCTGAGAGATAAAACCCACGGCCCCCAGAAAGGGCCTCCTTTCTCTCTGCCTCACTTAAATTGGCTACTGGCCCTAATTGCTGAGGGCTCCATCTGTGCTGGCCAGCTGTGTGGGGGGTGGGAAAGGGATGGAAGGGAATGGGGGTGGGCACCAGCTCCTCCACAGGTGCAAGCGCTTCCTGCCTGGCTACAGCAGGAACCCAAGAGCCCTCTCCAACAGTGCTGCAGGAAAAGAGAGCACAGACATCAGTGCCACCAACAGGATTCTTCACAGGCTGCTGGGAGGCAGAGAATAGTTCAGTTCACATCTAGGAGAGACAAATAACTCTCATTTTAATGTTCACAGGAACTGAAAGATCAATGCAGTTAAATCTTCAGCAGCTGTAGAAATTTCACTAAGGAATATAAACAAGTAAACTTCACTAGACAGAAGCTTGAATAGCACACATTGAAATCAACCAATTAAAACTTCTTTCCAGCATGCTCTGCTAAAGTTTCTGAATGTCTTGGACAATTTTTGAATACAAAGCAATTACACGTAGCAGCTATACCTTGCCCAGGTACTACGGTGTGGTTACTTCTTTGGATGCTTGGCTACCCAAGTTTTTGAATTTCTCTAATTAAACTGAAGTAAAAGTGTCTGAGTTAAATAAAGACAACTGCTCTCACAATGTTCCAGGATTTGAAGAAATGAAACCAGGTTTATTAAGCTGGGAGGTGAACAGTAATGCACCGATTCAGAGTAGCAAAAGCAAAACCAAACACAAGTAGCAGCTGACAGTGTCTCTGATGCTCAGTGAAAGACACTCCAAATGGTGCATATTGAATAACAGATTTTAAATTAACTAGTAATAGTCAGGAATAAGTGCATTGTGTTCTTTTGGATTGTTCAGCTGAGAGTCAAAATAGTTCTAAAAGTCATGGGATATTCTAGCTGTCAAAAGAATAAATGAGATCAAAACCAACTACAAAACTACATTAAAAAAAAAAAACAAAAACAAACAAAACAACTCTGCAAGGGTTATTAACCACGAAGCTGTGACCCTGCTCAGGAAGTCCCAAAGCACAGAAGCCACCAGCAGCAAGAGATGACACCAACAGAATGCTGACTGCCTGTGGTTCGTATCTTTCTCTCACTAAATTGCTGTAGGAAAGAAGATTCCGAGTGGGTGCCAGTCTGATTGTTGTCCTGGCCCAAGGATTATTTCTTGTGTGACACTAAGAACTGCAATATGTGAATGTGAACATACTCCAGCCCTGTCCGTAAGGAGTTATGTGGCACCCCACAAGCACCTGACAGCTGCTGGGGAAGACTCAGCCACGCCCAGGGGAAATACCCTTTAGTTCCCCAGCACTCACGCTCTGGAAGAAGGCCTTATGACTCACCTATGCTCATGACTGGTTGGGCTAACTGGCAGGAAAATAATTGAAACCATAATTTGTAGTCTCCAATGGAATATTGCACTACCGTAGCAATTTTTTTGGTTTGGGCTTAATCTTTTTTTAATTCCTTGCATATAGGTTTTTTTTAAAAAAATCTGTTCCTAATCAGTTGTGTTTAAAGTTATTTTAAATGCATCTATACACTGTATTCCTGTTTGCTGGGCCACACCACCCCCTCTTGCTCTCCAAGTGGCAGGACAGTTAGCCTCACCTATGATTTTCTGGGGTCACAAAGGAATTTACTGCATCAAGAAAAATTTCTAAGAGGTATTTAAGCACCCCTTAGCATCCAAAAGTAAATGGAGCGCCAGGCAATGAGGTTACAGGCTCTGTCTGAGCCATGCACCATGTCACAATGGGAGGCAGCCAAGCTGTGCTGGGCTCCCACAGGGGCTCCAGCCGTGCTGTGCTCAGCCCTTCTGGCCAGCACTGAGCCACAGCCCAGGACACTCTGAATTAACAGGGAGTTTGGTTATCCTGCACCCATGTTTCCCCATCTACTGATTTTATGCCTTTTACTCACACCAGGGAGCTGCGGGAAAGGTATGAGATGTGCATGTCTGGATTGAGAAACACTTTATCTTTTCTGCCATAAATATCTCTGCCCATCGCTCTGTGAGTGGAGGAAATGTCAGCCAGGCAGACAGAAATATTCACACCGAAGAAGATACATCAGGAGGTTTTTGTGAAATGACCTTTTTCTCCCCTGATTTCCTTCCTACACTGAATCCTGTACATCTCTTTGCAAGAATTTAACACCACAGGAGAAACAATAGGGTCTCAAATAAGGCTTTACAGTCCCAGCAAAGGTGCAGTTCAGCCTGAGGTGTGTGACTTGCTCTCTCAAGGACTGTACATGTGAAGTAAATCTTCGAATTTTTTTTTTAAATAAGGATTTAATACACTTCATAAACATGATCTTCCCTTCAACACCTTACCAGTGAATCTAGCTGATTTCAAACAGCTTTCTAAATATGAAAAGTAGGGGAAATTTGTCACCTGGGTTCTTTTTGTAAAGATAGACAATACAGCAGTTAGTGATGGGCATACAAACCTCACTTTCAACACTGGCACATAATCTGGTTTTCTTAAGAGTTGAAAATGGCACTTTTTTCTTAGCACAGGTAAGTGCTAAGTCTAGTCTTCAGCATGTAACCAATCCCTTTCGGGGATACCTAAGAAAGAAAGAAAGAAAAAATTCTGCTACTAATTCACTCCAAGGCTGTGTCCTGTTACCCACAACGAGCAAGAAAACAAAGAGAAAAATCCCCCAAACTAATTTCCTAAAAAACCCAGCTGGTTAAGATCTGTTCGCTGACTGAAATGAGACATGTATTTTTAGATTATAAAGTTGGCGAACTTCATCAGAGGCTCCTTCACCTATAGATTTAGTTTGTAAGTGATTGTGCCTAAAATAAGTGGAACGGTAAATTTCAAGTCCCTCTATGCCTCCTTCCTCCCCACTTTCTCTTGCCTCTCTCAACTCCTCCCCACTGCCTGCATTTTACAGTTATTGCTCATTTCAAGTCTGAAGTTGTAGTACATGCTTTGCACCACCCATGGTTTTGCAAAATCATGTTTGAAATTACAATAGCATGCTGTCCCCTCCAAACATGCTTAATTGTGTTGCCACACACGTTCCCCCAGCCCTTGCCCCACACCACCTGTGGCACAGGCAAATACCCTGGTGCTCTCCACTGCCAGCTGTACTCTTAAGAAACTGATTTGTTCTGCAGGAGGATGCAGGAAAGTGACCACAGCCATGTCCCTGCCCTCATAGGAAGCAAATCAAGGTCTCTGTATTCCCATCACAATTGTGGTTTCCGATCTTTCTCACACACTCCCAGTCACTGGCCTAGCAGAGAGCCAAAAAAGTTTCAGATGAGGCAGACAGCACTGCTTTCTAAGGGGTGTGAGCTGAGCTCTTACTTGCTCCGTTAGTCCCCAGGTGTGGCCCATTGCAGCTGGGTTACAGCCAAACAGTCCTGGCCTTTTCTTCTTCCCAAAGCTCCTTCTGTCAATCCTCAGCTCAAGAGCTCCCGAAGGATTTCCCATCAGGGATGAATCTGATTTTTCTACCCCATGAATGGCCCGGTTGGCGCCTCTGTGCTTGTTTTGGTGGAGCCCCTGCATGGCTCCTCAGGGCGGAGCACACACTGCTCCCCTCAGCCTTGGGGAAGACAAGGGACACAGTGCAATGGTTTTGCATCACAGCAAAAATCATCCTGACCAGAGAATGCTGGGTATGAAAATGATCGTCCTGATTTCTCCTTTTAGCACATTTTGTTGCCTAGTGAGAAGGAGGCCGAGATGGAATGAGCAGACAGGTCTGCAGGATCGGTGCTGGCAAACGTGGAAACTTTTACAGCTTCTGGCTCCAGCCCTAGCTTGTCCCCACTTTCCACGAATAACTAATTGAGACTGTCTGGCTTTTTCCGCAGAGGTGGGAGCCAGTTTCCAGGCAGGGCATATGGGTGTATTCTGTAAGTCTTTGCCTTGTAAAGTTTTAGCACCCAAAAAAGCCTCCTGTCCCCAGAATGATTCAGTTGGCTGGTGAGGGAGTGGCTGCCTGGCAGGGGTGAGGGTTGTTGCTGTGGAAAAAAGAGAGGGTAAAATTGGGGACAGAGCAGCTCTTTTGTGAAGAAATGATGCCATGGCAATCACCTCGTTTTGTATGGGGCATGGGCCCCATTCAGGGTACTACACCAAAGTCCCTGCAAGACAGAGGATACAACTACAGGTGTGTCGGGCCTGAGGGTGTAGCCATTGTGGCTGCTCATCCCTTGATGACACCTGTGGTGCTTCTGGTGTCATCCATGAGCAGGGCACTCTCTGCTGTCCCATCCCCCAGCACAGCATGTGCCAGAGACCACCTGCAGCAGTCCTGGGACTCACCTGGCCCTGCACCTCCACCTCAGCCTCAGGACCACAGCAGTTCTTGCAACTGCAGTGCTGCGCTGTGGGTTCAGAGGAAATGTGTCTGAGTGTCACCGGGGATAGCAGCAGCTCCCACACCAAAACTAGCCCGAGCTGCTGTTTCCGTGTGCAGAGCAGCAAAGAGCCATGCAAGGCCGTGGCTCAGCACCCAGAGCAGGATGGGGCTGTCCATGCCATGAGCTTTGCCCCTCACTGGTGTGCTGTAAGTGCCTGAGTCCATATGAATTCACACCCAGCCTAGACAGGGACCAGTCGGAGAACCCCCAGCTAGGAAGCTGTCCGGACTCCCCAGCATGCCATGTTCACACTATTCCTTTCTCAGTGGGACAGACCCTGCACCTGCCAAACATAACGTGGATAATGGAGTGGCCTGGCCTCTCATGGATGTTGGGGGTTTATATTAATCACATGGAAATCATTTTGGACAATTAAGCATACAGATGAAAGGCCAACTGGCTGCACATGTTCTGCAGGGCATGACCTAAAAGCAGTCCTAGTCATTGAAATGATGTAGTGTGAAAGCTGGATTAAACAGGTCAAGTAAATTTGGAGCAGCTAAAATAAACAGAACTCTCTTCCAAAACATATGCTGTGCTTGCCACATAATATTGTTGTACTGTGGTAGCATGTCCCACACATGCCAAAATTGTGATACGCTTGTTCCAGGGTCACAGTGCCAGAGGGAGAGAGTGAGGATGGTTACTTTGGAAAAAAGCCTGTCAGAAAGTAGTTCTGGGAAAGTCATAAGCACTCCTGAATGAGTGCTGCTTGATAAGGCTTTGCACATCTTCCTTGCAGCCTACCTGCCCAAATAGCCCAAGCCCAAGGAAGGGATTCAGTCTCACACCAAGCAATCAAATAGGAAGTAATGTTCTGGCCATTTGGTTCCCTCTATAAACATTTTCCAGCTAGTGGTAAGCTGTTTTGAAAGCCCCCAGCAGCTTGGCTGGGAGCTGGAGACATTTTACAACATCTGGGAATGATTCCTGAATTGCTCCCCTGCATACACCTGTATTGAACTCCATTTGCAGCCCATTTGCTGTGGAAAGCCAGCCTGCACTGCCTACCCAGGACCAGGGCTGGGAGGGCATCACCACTGGCCAGGATGGCCAACTCCTCCTCCCATCAGGGCTGGCAGGGACCTGCAGGGGTGGCTGACAGCGTGAACTTCTTGCTATTCCCCTGTGCTGACCTTGCTCCTTGCTTTGAACGTTCACCAGTGACACACAGAGGGTAAAACGCTTTATTGGAGTGCTGTGGCCACGTAGGAAAAATAAATAAAACAGTCCTCAGCCACTCTCGGGCATATTAAAAAAGCTGGGCATTAATCATACTGGGAACACAGAGAACCCAAAGTGAGTTACAAAAGGGCTTGGATCAGCTGCACCCTTTTTCCGTCACATGGTCCTCCACATCAACCCTTGCCCAGGTCAGTGCTACTCAGTCTTCCACACTGCTCTTATTTTATTTTCCTACCATTTAATTGCCATATGCTTTGTATTATCTTTGTTTTTACTTTGTGTTGGTTGTCCCAATCCTTTGCTACATCAGACAATCAAGAGTTGACAGCAGTAAGCCATTAGATAGTAAAATACAGCGCTTGAAAGATAGGAAATGTTATGGGTTGACTCTTCAAATTCTTCCTTGTTTGGAACCCTGTGACATGTAAAGGATTTATCCATCTTGAACTCATCACTGGAAAAGGGCTCTTAGTCTTTATGTGTGGTTCTAGTAATTTTTTTTTTGAATGGCTGTATTTTAGTTTTGTTACTAATTGCCAAAGCCCTGCCTCATTTATGGGGCCCTGATGAAGAGTGCACATGGCGTGAGGTTCCCAGAGCTAGAGAAAGTGGGAAGGACCTGCTGCCCCAGAAACACCTGGACAACACACTCCTTTTTCTTATTTCTCCATGAGAATTTCCAAATGTACCAAAGTTCATGAGTTTGCAAGTAATATTCTATAAATGAAACCTATAAAGCCATGGCAAACTTTATGAAGGAAGAGAAAACTACTCAGAGAAAGTAAAAAAGCTGACTGGAAACTTGGGGATTCCCAGCTAGCCAGGGGTGACCTAAGTGCTGGCCACACTGACTGGCTGGTTGTGTGCAAAATTCCTGGGTAGCTAAGATGCCTGCTTGGAGGCAGAGAGGAGGGAAAAGAGAAGGTCAAAAGATTAAGAAGTTCTGAACCCCTAATGTGTGTGACTGTTCCTGGAGTTCAGAAATAGACACTGAAAATAGGAGAAGAAATCAACTGCTGATATTCAAATCTTTGTGTTCTGTGTTTTATTTTCTATATCTATTTTCTGTCAAATCTTGATATGAAGGCTTAATAAACAACCATTTGCTTTGGTTCAGTGCCAGTCCCACTAACCTGACAATAACAGAGAGAAGCATAACCTGCAGGCAGCCTGGTGCCCACAGGGGCATTTGGGCAGTTCTTGGGAAGATGTCCTTACCCTCTGCAGAACCCCACACCAGTTTTTTTGTCAGCCTTTAGAGAGTTGCTCCTTGGCTCCCCAGACACAGGCATCCCAGCCATAAGGAAGGGTAACAGTAAAGCACAACAAATAAAATCCAAAGCCTTTGGGGTTTTTCATACATTTATGTAGGAATTAGAAAGTAAGTGGGGGGCTGACTGCAGCGTAACAACATGCTTCCCTTATAAAATTACACATCTATTTGAAATTGTTCCTTAAAATGTAATGAGATGGTCAGCTTCAATGCAGCTAAAACCTTGGCACATCAAGCTTGTTGGCTATCAAGTTTTATCAAGACGAAGGGCAGATATGGCCCCTATGTTTGTCCTGCAAACCAGTCCTCTGGGAAGGAAGTTGTACATATTTCACTGACTGCAGGTGAGCCCAGACAGGTGACTCCTCTTGGGGGATGCTGTCATGCACCCAGGCTGAGATGGAAAGGACACAGCAAATGGTGATGATTTCTGAGAAACTCTACCTGCTGCCTCCAAAGGCAGCCCAGGGATTCATCTACTGGCTGAGGTAAAACTCACTGTCATGCACCCAGCATGATTCTCACAAGTCCCCAGGATTGTGTCAGCAGCTTGTGCTGATGCTGGGGAGCTGCAGTGCTCCCTGGCCAGCTGCATTTCCAGCCTTTCCATCCCCCCTTGGTATCATGGGACATCCTGCACCACTGACTGCAGCCATTATTCACTGCTGCACAGGCAGTGAGCCTCTTAGGGGGGATTTGTGGGTTCACTGAGGCCTATTTTAAATATGTCCAGAAGGATCTTTGGCAAAATCAAACATCTGAACTATGTCAGTGCTGCATGGTTATTTCTGAAGGCTGTGGCAGTGTCTCTGTGCTGTCTGTCACATTTCTCCAGAAGACTTTTGCCAGATGGCTGTACATGGCTCTGGTGTTACTGAGAGCTAAATGAAGACCTCATGCAGAAGCCCATTTAAAAAGTTCATGTATGTAGTTTGCCAGAAAAACAATGATTTTCAAGCTGAATTTGAAAAGTTTTTAAGGTAAATCTGGACTTTTCTCAATATATTAGAGCTTTTCTCCTGAAAAACAAACAGGGGCTGGTGATTGAGTACTGCAACTACACTGACAGGCTGCCTGGCTTACGCCAGGATAACATCCATCATTTTGGTAGGGCTGACAGAACCTGAGCAATAACCCTGCAGCCTGAGGTCCAGCCAAGGCTTCGCCTGCAGGTTTCTCCATCCCATCAGATGTCTGCTGGCCAAGGAAAGAGCTCCAGTAGGGAACTCAGGGTGTGTGTTCAAGCTCTCCTGTGCTGTGGAAAGGAGGAGAGGGAAACCTGTATGCTGCAAACTGGCAGAGCACTGGGATTTACTTCTGATGGCTGCCTTGTATCTGGTCACCTTCTCAGTGAGGCAGCAACAAGGGTGCTGGAAACACAGCTCCCCTGGCAGCAGGTGAGGGCTTCTCCAGCACCTTGCAGGGGATCTGCTGGGTCCCTGCAGCCCAGGGCCCCACGCAGCCAGGGGTCGGGTCCCCAGGGTGCTACCTCTTTGCTGGCACTGAGGTGACACTGGCAAGGTGGGGACTCTGCTCTGGGCACCTGGACAAGGCAAAATCCTCTCCTATTCTGCTTTTGTCTGCTCTTCCTTTGGGAGATGGTTGCCACTCCCGATGGGCTTTATGGTATGAATAAGGGAGTGCTTTGTGGTTGAGCACCTACAGCTCTGACAAAGACCAGATGGCCACCACAGTTATTTCCTCTCATATGTAAAAAGGGAAACTGTGGTACCTCACACAACTCTGGGCAGAAATAGCTGACAAATACCAACTTCTTCACAGCAAAAAAGTGCTGCTAATGGCATCTGGACACTTCTTTGACATGTTAAAATACTAATTTCAAATACTGCCCTCTGATGTGAAATATATTTTTAGCTGGAGGAATCAGGGTGTTTTGGGAAGACTTGCCTTCATAAATAACCCCCTGGCTTAGATGTTGACTTCAGTTTTACAGCTGCCACCCAGCTCCCAGAGCTCAAGGACAAGATCAAACCACGGCCCTGCTCGCTGGTCGGCTACTTGGGCAACAAAAACACACACAAATTAACTCTCTGGACATTTCCAGGAGCAATGGAAACTAATAATTCTTTTGGACAGGATGGATTTCCTGCTGAATTTAATAACAACAGTTGGAGACAACTGTCTGGATACTTGCTGCTTTGAGATAAAGAGCCAGTTAAAAAACGGTAGTGATTTTCCTTGCAGAAAATTGGTGTGTGACAGCCAGACGAGTACTTTCTTATTTCTAGTCACCAGTGTGTATATTTATAGAACCCCCACCAGAAAAATGCTTAAGATGAAAGAATAAAACTCAAGACAGCCCACTATCAGCAAGCTTGCTTTTACGAGGTTTTCAAAGCTATACCAAATTTCAGGGCTCTGGGTAAAGGCTTTCACAAGGTCTGTGTTTGGCACCCATTTCCCTTTGAATTCAGATGAATCTGGGAGACTAACTCCCTTCAGGACCTTTCAAACTGCCAGTTTTTTTCTGCAGTGGTATAGTAAAAACACAAGTGGAGAGAAAGAGAGAGGACAGAGAGAGAAAGAGAGAGAAACTCCTCTGAGAACAGACTGAGAATAAGAGTAGAAAGAAATGATAAGGTTTACTGGGAAGCCAAGATTCACATCAGGAAAGGAGGATTTAAATTCAGTCAGAGTCCAAAATGGAACATTAAAGCATCTATTTTGACAGCCCATATGCTACAAGTCATTGTATCTCAGCCAGTGACTCTTATATAGCCTAAGAACTCTTCCAGCACATCCTCGAAGAGAGGCACTTATCCTCATTTCCTATATTAATTTTCACACCTCAGATTCTAGGACTGTCTTTTTGTGCTTTCATACAGTCAGTTAAGTACCTGGTAATATTTTCCCACATTCCACCTATATAGTGTCACTCTAAGATATTTCTTTCCCTCCATCTCATATTATTTTCCTTTAAGATAGAGAGTCTCTTTAAGTAATTTTCTTTTACTCCAAATAATTTCTGCTGGTCTTTTCTGTCACTTGCCTAATTTTTCAACATCTTTTGAAAGCAGTCCCTGAACCACAAACAGCGTACCTTTGTTTGTCTCTCCTGTTTAAACTTCCCCTCTTTCTGCTTCCTATTCCCAGGAATTGCAGCAGCCCCTTTGCCACAGCACCATAATGGAAGCTCGTGCTGGGTTTTAACTCCACAGCAGCCCTTAATTCCTTTGGACATGCAGATTTTAGGATGCAATGCTCACTCCATGCTTGCAGAAGTACAGCTTTGCAGCTGGCTGTATAAAAAACATCAGGTCTCTCTCATTATTGTCCAGGATTTTCCCGTCATCATCATTACCTGTTTATCGTCATTCTGTCCACAGGTTTTATCAGCAGTGATTTTACATTGGTATTGATGAAAAGAATTGACTGGGAATTGGTTTAGGTGTCCCAATCCTTGTAAAATGCCTCTGACTACACAACCCCTGTAGGTCCTGGCAGTCCTGGGGCAGGGATGCATCAGCCTGTGCATACCTTAGCATCGCCCAGGCCTTGGGGGGCCCAGGGTGGAGGTCATTTCCCTGGGACACAGCTGTATTTGGGGTGGGTGTGAGGGGCAGACAAGCCCATCTAGTCCTGGATGTGTGACAAGTATGAGTTCATTAGGAGAGACTGCAGTTACAGCCCAGCCTTCCCCCTCCGCTGAGACAAAGTCCAGCAGCACGATGTGCTCTGAGACAAATGAACTGGCTTCCCCTAGGAAAGCTTCTAAAGACTAATGGTGTTTGAGGGAAAGCATAGCTTGAAGGAATTAAACTTGATTCCAATGTGACCACAATCCAAAGTGAAAATTAATTCCATTTTAAATACTAGATTTCTTATTATTTCTTTTTTTTACTGAAGCAGGCTCTGAGTTGGATCGTCATCTCTTTTTAGTGGGCCCTCACTCACTAGAATCAGAGTGCTTTTACAGTTCTTTTTTTATCTGACAAGAATTACTTTATTTCCCCACTGAACTCTCCTGGGCTGCTCCTCTGCTGGAGCAGACTATGGAGAAGGTAAAAAAAAAAGAAATACCTAGCACAGGCTGGCAGGGGACCCCAATAACAGAACAGCACATTTTGCTCAAAAGCAAGTACTTCTTCCAGGTCACTTAGAGGCACCTTTGCCAAATTACAAACCCTTCAGGAAAAGTTTGGATCCATGAATGCTCCTTGGTCTTTGGTACAAAAGGATCTCAAAAAATGAGGTCAAGAGAAAACACTGAAATTGCAAATCAAAGATTATAGGTGCCATTTCAATCAGTTCAGACCCTTCCCTTTGCTTTACAAAACTCATGCAGTAATTCAGTCATATCCATCTGTGACTGCTTTTAGTTGAAGCCACTCATTCACCAGTAGAGGTTTCTAGGCCACTCCTATATCACTAGAGAATCCTCTCTCCCTATTCGTTTATCACTAAAGATTCCTATCTCTCCTCAAAACACCCCTGCATCAGCCTGGAGACAAAGTTCAGGGTATCTGCAGGAAGAGCTGGCCAGTCCCTGCTCACCCAGGGGCTGCGTCCTCTAAGCCTGACAATTACCCCAGTCTCTTACCATGGGAAAAAATTAAATGATATAGTAGTGTGGAGCTGCATTACTTCCTCTGAAACAAACTCTCTGCGGGAGGCATAAAAATAAAAAGCAGCCATCATTATGTGCAGTCCTGGATGATCTAATAGTGAGATTATGAGCTGTGCCAGGTGCAGTAAAGGCTGCCACAGACCCCCTCCCAGCTCTTGGTGGAGGTGCCACTGAGAACAGGATCCAGGGGACAACAACCCAGTGGCCCAAAGCCCGCCTGATCCAGCAGCTCATGGGCAGAACCCAGCAGCCACCAGTTTGGTGTTACCCTTAGAAGGGAGCCCAGCAGCACAGGCAGCTCCTGGTTTGGCCACGTTGCAGTCTGGAGCTTGGCTAACCCCTGCCAGACACAGCAGGAACAAAAAGCACAAGGAACAGCTCCCCAAAATGCCAAGTCAGCAGTTTTCTTATCAGAGGAGACTGAAAAACAGGGCTCTGAAATACACTGGGAGAGTTTCCCACTAAACATCAACTACTAGGCCTTTATTTATAACTTATAAAAGTAATTGCATTTCAAATCTGTCCAAGGGAAAGAGGGGCTGCTTTTGCTTTTTTTAATCTATGAATTTTTTTACCAGAAAAACTGCTGTATTAGGCATGAATCCTTATTATTAAAAAGTAGAGCCAATAAAAATGATCCAGAGGACAACATTCTTTAATTGAGACCATAAATTGCAAGGACAAAATAGGACAATATGGAAAAAAGTGATAGGAAATGAATACCTTTTACTGCCAGTTATTCTTACAAACAGAACAAATCACATCAGTAGACCTAAAATAAATACATATATACTTTCAAACTCAATATTGATCGTAAATGCTTGGGAAGCATTTCAGATGGCATTGAATTTTAATCCTGAGACACTGTTAACCACACTGGATATTTTGCCTTTAACAGTAGTGGGTAAGGAGTTACCCCATGAACCTAATGGCTTTGTATGTCCAGGTGCAAGGATTTTTGTTCAGGGAGGAAGTTAAGGGAGGAGAAATGAGAAGCTGATTGCTGTTGCATTGGGATTGGGTTTGTTTTAAACATTAGAGACCAGCTTTCAAAAGATGCAGGGCTTGGATGCAGCCATTCAGATACAGCTGGGCAGAGGTCTAGTCTAGGTCCATTTCCAGTTTTAATAAACCAGTGGCCGTAATAAAGGACAAGGAACTTTAAAATGTGCAGGGCTAAGACCTATTTTATAGTTCTTTCTGCAAAGCAGAAAGTTGATATCTCACTAATGCGTACTAGGGGTTGTTGGAGAGTTTCCTAAAATAAAGGACCTAGATATTTTTTTGTTTTTATTCATTCTGCTCTATAGTCTGTGGTTTTGTTTTTCCAGCTTTCCATTGCTCTGTGCCAAGTAGTAACTAATACATGTAAAATACCCTCTGTCCTCATTTATGCTGATGGTCTGTTGTTATCAATGAAACCACCTCAGCACTGGGACCATAACACTGGGTAGCCCCAGTTGTAAGACTATTGAAAAAAAGCTAAGAAATAACTGGCTGTAAATTAAATGCTTCACCAGTAGGAGAGAATCTTGTCCTCATAAGTTACACTGGATTGGAACTGGACAGAAATTTCACTGATTATTGAAAGTCTGTGTCAGCCTAAGGATCACAGCACATGGCCATAATCAGAGAATCAAAGAATCAGAATGGTTTGGGTTGGAATGGACCTTAAGGACCATCTAGTTCCAACCCCCCATCCAAGGACAGACACCTAGACCAGGTTGCTCAGGGCCCCATCCAGGTTTGCCTTGAACATCTTCAGGGATAAGGCATCCACAGCTTCTCAGAACAGCCTGGTCCAGTGCCCCACCACATCCATAGTGATGTTTCAAGTCATTTTTCCTGATGTTTTTCCCCCTTTGGGACCACTGCCATTTCCCAGCACATCCCACTTCCATGATTAGATAGGAGGGAATGAGCTAGAAACAGCTGGAGAGGGGACAGAATCCACCTCAGCACTCTGATCAGCAGGAAACTGGCTCACCAGGTGAATGATGTCAAATACAGACAAGATCAGAATTGTTTTATCATCCAACTCATATTTCTGCCAGATTTTGAGACAACAACTGAGGAGTACATGTTGAAGCTGTGACTTTGACACAGGATTACTGAAATAATAAAATAGGGGAAAATTCAGGATAATGAATTACATCAGTGGAACAGGAATAATTTGGGTGCTTTTTAAGCCCAGGACCTTAGTCAGCAATGACACACTTGGGCAATATTATTTTAACCCCTTGACTCCTTGATACAGAGTTCAGCTTGCTCTTTGAGGGGCCCTGCTCTCAAAGAACAACAGGCTACAAACCTATGTTATCTGCAGGCCGTAAGTAGCCATTGAAAAACTGTCAACTTCATTCCTGAGGAAGCAGCTTCTGGAAAGGTGGAATAGGCCATGCTCCAATTGTCCCAAAAGGGGCAAAAGAAGGAACTGAGTTTTCTTAGGTGGGATAACAATGGCTGTAAAATCCCACTGTAAGCAAGGCAGAACCCTCATGCTGTAAGTTGTATTTAAAGGCTTAGGAGGCAATGCTGACACACACTCACCACTGCAGAAGACTGTCAGCTGGATGGGAACCACCAGCCCAGCTCCCCCAGCCATGCTGGAAGATTCCTGTTCCCCTGCCTTCCTCCCAGCTCCAGCAGGCAGGAGAAAGGGAAAGGCTTACAGCCAGGTCTGCAGAGCCCCTCTCTGCGGGCAAGCAGGAGAGCTCAGGCTCAGGCAGTGCGAAGACACCTGTGAGCCAGCACTGGCAGGAGGGATGGGCACGTGGCGATGAGAGGCTGTACAGCCCTGCAGTGCTGCAGGTGGCGGTGTGCTCTGTTCATCTCTCCTCCGCAGCTGCAGGCTCAGGTACACAGCTGATCTGCAGGTTAATGCATCACTCCTCTCGTTTTATAATTTTGTGGCTCCTGAAGTACACTGAGGTTTGGCTTATCTCAATTTTTTTTTTCTTAAATAATGTGTCAACTCTTCTATGGATATAAAATATTTTCTTCTGTATTCTAATGTACTGCATCCTTGCTGAATCCTCAGCTTCCAAACTTGTTTCACTGACCCACCCAGCACTCTGCTGTGTGTTACTGCAGCTTAGTTTCTCTTCAATCTGACACCCTTGCTCCTTCACCTGTGTTTTGAGTTTAGAAAGCAATGAAACAGAAAGTAGAAGGAAAAGGTTATTTTGCCCCCACAATGCAGGATGCTGCTGTCACACCTCAGGTGTGACACTGGCAGCAAAGGACATTCCCTCCTGTGCTACTGGTGGGTGGAGGTGCCCCCCACCATCCCTGCTCCTCAGACACCCTCTGAAACAGCTGTGGAAGGAGATGACATAAACGTCATTAACTGAGGCAAGTAATTAAATAGGAGTAAAAATATCATCAGCATCTGGGAAATGCTGCTCTCCACCCACAAAGGTATCAAGCCCCTGCCTCCCTCCTCCTCCTTTGTCAGGAATCAGATCATAACAGCAGAGAGAAGCATTAGCTGCAAACTGCAAAAGTCACATTTCTGAGCAGGGCCAAGAAGGGGGGTTTTACAAATAGGAGCTGGCCATGGCTTTGGGTTTGCATTCAGCAGGACCCCACAGGAAGGGCATGTCAGCCAGCTGTCAGGGTACACTTTGGCCATCCCCTCTTGTGAATTGTGTGCTGAACTAGATGCAGTTAACTATGATGCAGTTAACATAACTCTGCTTAAGGCCATCCGGGCCAGGATTGTTTCTGGAAAATTATTTCATATTATTGTGAAAAGAAAAAAACATTTCCTTTCATTTTGTCATTAAGGGAATGGTGCTGAAAAGGTGGAGAAGAGCAAGATGTAATTATCTTGCCCACTGTTCCACACCAGTTTCTACACTTTTTGTAACTAACCTTCATACAATCCTCCAGTTCACCCCAGAAATGAAGTCCTCCTTAAAACTAAAACAAATATCTAGTTTTCCTTTTTTGCACGCTCCTTCATCTGTGCACATGAATACTATTTTCCAAAATCTGGGGGCATTACACCACTTTTCCAATGAATTTCAAAACAACAGCCAAAGAAACAGAGTGAATAAAAGCACTAGAAAAATGAACTGCTCTGCCTTGACACAACATGACACAGTGAGTCCCTACAAGTAGCTTGTAACAGCAGCCACCCCAGAGATAGCAAATCCACTGGTGATCTCCCATTTGGTATCTCATGCTTCAAGTCCTCAAGCTCTGTGTGATCCTGCTCACCCTGCAGTCAAAGGAAAGCATTTAACAGATAATGGATGGGGTCTTTTTCCTCCATATATTAAATCCTTGCACCTTTTTTAGCTTCAGCGATTTGGGATTGATGCTTTCAGACAGAGAGGCCGCCCTCCCACAGAGGGAAGCAAGCCTGCAACCCAAAGGGATGTGGGAGCACAGCTTAGAGCCAGGGCAGCTTTGTCCACCTTTGCCCCCCAGAGATGTGACAAGAGCCCAAGAACTGCAACCATGCCAGGCTGGAGAGGCAGGTGGAACAGCACAGGCTGAAGGCAGACACCCTGAGACCCACTGGGGGCACAGCTACTGCACGAGGGGCACAAACTGGTGATGGTCAGCAAACACTGTGCTTGCTGGGAGTTCAGTTTCTCAGCAACTTGTGCCTGTCACTGGTAGGTTGACTGGAAAGATGGTATGAAGATGTGATTTGAGGCTGGTGACTTACAGTCAGTCAGAGGAAGGTGTGCTCTTGCTGCAGACTGGGGAAGTGACTTCAGTACACGGCAAATCCAGCTGGATATCAGAGAGAGTGCATCTGCAGGCAACCCAATGCCCAAGTAGGGAAAGCACAAGAAGCAGCACATGTGTTCACCGCTCCTTGTGACAACCTGTAGCAGTGACAGCACTGCCACCATATCATCCCCCTGAGCACGCCACGCTGCATGGCCCCACCGCCAACCCACAGCTGGGGAAGGACAGGCAGCAATGGCCACAGCCTGCATCTCACATCACCCCTGGGGAGCAACACCTGCAGGGCCCACAGCCTGCAGCCTGGATCCAGCCCTACCGTCAGAGCCCTCAGAGCCTCTCGGCTGCTGGTGCCGAGGCTGTGAGCACGCTGCTGCTCCCGAGGGGTGAAGGACAGCCACGCTTTCAGATAGCAGATCTGAGCACTTTCCTCCTTACAGGGCAGGACAAAGCTCTGCCTGCAACCCACTGACCCCAGCGAGCCACAGGCGTGAGCACATGTTTTAGCAATGAACTAAATTGCAGCTTTCCCCGGGTTTCTGCCGCGTGGTGGAGGCAGTAGGTGTCTCAGGGGACTGATCTGTGTGGCCTCACAGCAGGAATCAAGGCAGGGTTCTCTCCGCAGCTCCCTTGCAATATTGCTTGACATCACCGGCTGTACACAGGGGAGGGAGGGTGGTGGCAAGCAGGGAGCAAGGAGGGAGGCATCCGAGCCAAGGGATATTTTTTCAGGCGGCTTCCAGCCAGGAACTGCTTGACCTGGAGCATACACACTGTGCCCTGCAAAACTGGCCCCAGCTCTCAATCCGAGGTGCTGCCACAGACCCAGGAGCGATCTCACAGACCTCTCTCGTCAGCCGCGGTCAGCAACGCTGCCGACACCCACCCCGGCAGCAATCGGCCTTGTTTCCCGAGTGCTCAGCCTATTGTTAGCATCCAGCAGTGAGCCGGGGGACCCAGGGGTAGTGGGTTAACAGCTCCGTAACGTCACGGGGCGCTCGGGGTGGGGACCCGGGCTGCAGCCAGCTCTTGGGTGTAGCTCTGTGCTGCCTCCAGCTGTGACCCTTCCACCCTGTCCAGCCAGCCCTCCTTGGTGCCGCTGCACACTCCTCCCATGAGCGCTGCAGTCCCCTACCAAGCCAGAATCAGACCAAAGAATGCAAAGCTTGAGCTTCTGCAGTTTAGGCAAGGAAATGTTCTTTTAAAAAATGCAGAAAAGCGTTTATAGGATCCTGGCAACATCAGCAAAGCATGTGAGAGGCTGCAAGGCTGAGACTGGGTGCTGGCATCCCCCAGCTTTTAATGTACAGAATCACGCAGCTTTCTCAAAGGACACTTCGCCCTTTGTTTGGCCTTGGCAACCACCAAGTTAATAGCAACGCTGCTTCCAAAAAAATAAAATTCTAACCAAACACTTACTTTTGGCAGGGAAGAAAAACCGTAAAATACTGCATCATTTGGAGCGTGCACTGTTTAGTACTAATGCAAAATTTATTGCTCTGGCAAAACCTAAACATGAGCAGCTGCTGCCTCCTCCTCGCACTCCTCTGCATCTCCAAGGATCTCGTGTCAGCTGTGCCAGTGGTGGGGTCGGAGCAGCGAGTCCCCCAGGGCCCTGGAGCCGCGGCCGGGGCTCCTCCTCGGCCGGGGCCGCTGCCACACATCCCTGACGGATTGCCTTGGGCTGGCCGCTCCTGGAGAGACTGCGGCCACACGAAAGCCTCTCGGGAGGAAAGTGCAGCCAGCTGGGGATGAGGTAGGAGTGGAGGGGGAGAGTGTGAGCAGGAAAACCACAAGACACTTGTGCCTGCTAAAAATGATTCCCACCTAGTAACTTTAGCAGCTGTTGTGTTCTTCTGCCTACCTTCCTGGATTAATTTTAAGTAGGAGGTGAGTGAAAATGAGAACGGTGACAGAATTTCCCCCTACCCCCACCCCAAACCACTGTATCTGCACATTTTTAACTTCCCCTTGATCCCAACTTAAAGTCAGTTATTTTCCCTAGTTAAGTGTTTTTTGTCCTGGCTGGTAAAAAGGAACGAAAATTCACACCAGTGTTTCTCAATGATGGAGTGACACAATACCTCTGGTCCACTCCTGCACCCCTCAGACATGCAGGGCCAGAAAATGGTTGTGAAAAGAAATGCGGCTTTCTAATAAATTAGAAATGAAGGGAGTCATGAAGCCATTGCTCCCTCCCACCAGGTGAAGGAGGGTTTCTCTCCAGCGTGTGCCAGGGTGGGTCTCAGCAATGCTCCGTCTCTGCACGGAGGTGCCCCAAGGAGCAGCTGCACAGGGAGCTCTCTGTGCCTGTCCCCACAGCCTACACCTGCTCACTCACAGGTGCGGTGCAGTGTTTGGAGAGGCTGGGGGAGGACACCTGGAGAAGCCCTCTCGGAGCCCTGCGGTTAAGCAGGTGCTCTGCTGAAACACTCACACACCAGAGCTCTCACAGCAAGGGCTGCTGGAAGGGAGCTGACATTTACACACAACCTGAGTTTTAATCCCCAAAATTATATGTATAAATAGTGAACACAGGCTAACACCAAGCAAAGGATGCATGGAGTGCTACCAATCCAGATGAAGAATTACCCCCTCATGGGGAAGAGCTAGACTGGAGCAGCAGTTCTAGAGCCTGAAGTTCAGTTACCTGCTCATTTATACTGCTCTTTCCCAGGGCCTTCGGGACCTGAACATTTTGCTGAATTCCTGAGAGATGATGAGGTGTGCTGTTGATTAAGTTATCTTCCATTCTTCTCAAACTCTATCAATCCCAACAATGACTAAATTTTAGGGGTTTGTTCACTTAGCCAGCTAATAAATAGCAAACACTTTGCAGTCAGCATTATCCTCTGATATGCTTGCACTGAACTCAAGTCAAAAGCACCAGCAATTTTATTTCCAGCTGTGCTGCAGGACATCTTCACCACTGAGCAAGCAACAGGTACTGACAACCTTCTGCAGCAAGACCCCTCAAATCTTTCTCATTCAGACAAGACATCTGCAGTCAAACAAGCTTGTCCTCATTTAGATTCCCTGTAACAGAACCAGCTCCCTCTCCTACTTCACAGTTACCTCCCTTCCTCTTCCACCATTTATAGCTCACAGTGAAGGTCCTCCTGCACCCCACAGCTCTTAAATCACACCCCTGCCAGTTCCTGACACACTTGGCCTCTGATGGAAGTAAAAAAAGCACCTCTTTGCTCCCATTTGCCTCCCAAAGCTGTGAACCACCTTCACCTCCAGGAACAGCCTTTCTGTCCTTCAGCGCCCCCAAGCCCTCCTCTCCACCGTGCCAGAGCACCATGAGTGACCTGTGCTGGAGCCAGAGCTCCTTCTCTTGGAGGATTTGGGGAGAAGAAAAAAACACTGCTGATATCCACGTGCCTCTGTCTGCCCTCACCCAGGTGGCTACTGCTGGAAAACCAGTTTTGCTCACAAGAAGCAAAGTGTCCTCAGCCCCATTCCCACAAGGATGGGAATTACCCACTGAGGGGTGAGGCAGGGGCTCAGGCAGCCTGTGGCACGGCCCAGCCCTGCTGTGGGGCTCCCAGACCTCATCCAGGGCAAGGGGAGAAGTTATGCGGGAGAGCTGCTCGTGCCTTCCTGATGCTTCAGCTCTTTTCCCTCCCAGGTCTGGCAGCTCACCCACAGCTCGGGCAGGGTGCAGGCTGTGGGTGGCTGCAGTGCCCCGGGGCAGATGTAGGGACCACATGGAGGCAGGAGAGCAAGGAAAAGACTTATCCAGAGCTGTACTGGAAAAATCAGAGCTGGTACTGGAGAAGGAATGCCAAGGCTCAGGACAATTGTTGCCAAGGTTCAGTTTTCAGTTCAATAGTGCAACAAATTCATGTTTTGGGCTGTGAAAATCCAGGGAGAAAACTCACCTATGATCAGCTGGTCCATACAAGGTCTTTAAACAGTCAGACCCAATTAAGAAATCTGCAGTTCAAGATCTGAAAGTTTTTCACTTGAAGGTCAATGACTTTTTACTCTGGTTACTTCTAAATTGGATAGAGCATGCCTGTCCAGCTAGTTTCTCAGCTAGCAGCAGGACATGCAGATTGGCCTTGAAATGTCATGTAAAATGATTTGTACTCTCAGTAATTCACTGCGAGGTTCTGATTGTTGATCTATTACTACCAGCAGAGTATACAGCATTACAAAAGAGAACAACACTTCGTACCTCAAATGTCTTGACTTCAAAGCATTTAAACTTTATAAACAAAGAGACATCGCCTCAGTCTAGCACCAAAGAAAGCAATTTATGTAAGCAGAAAGTCTGGAACAAATAATTAAAACATGAGACTAAACAAAAACATTTGTGAGTTTGTTGAAACAACTTTGAAATATAAACTCATTTTTTTCTGTGTATATTTACTTGCACTTTACCTAAGGGTGTGCTTTTTTTACTTGTGTTGCATCTGGAAGCACATCAGTGATAGCCATGTGAAGCTCTTGGCAGGCTCTTTTCCTGGAGTACCCCAGCCTCATTCCAGAGGCAGTCCCGATGTGCCAACCTCTGCCAGTGCACAAACTTTTATTCTAAACATCCAGGTGAAAAATGGTAGTAGCACACCTGCCATCCCTCAGCTTTTCTTAGAGCCACAGTTCCATAGCAGGTACCTTTCTCTTCTGTGACCTATTAGAGCTATGCAGTATTTCTAAACACTAGGCTCCCCAAAAACCCAGGACGATATACTCAGCTTTACACCTCGCACCACACCTCAGGAAGCCACTGCTCACGGCATTGCACAGCTGCGGGTGGGAAAGGCACTGCTTTACTAATTTCTCTTCTCATCCCGCAGGAGCCGAAGCAGTCCCTCAAGGACAGTGGGGCGCAAGACACACCACGGCAGCGCTGGGGGCTTCAGGGGGTCGGGAAAGGAGCAGAGCGCAGCCCGAGCGGCACAAGGAGGCAGCGGGCACTGGCCCACGGACCCCAGGCTCGAACGCGCGGGCACTCCGGCCGGGCCGGGGCCGCCACTGGCGCGGGCGCCTGGCGCCACCTGGCGGCCAGCGGGGCCTGGACACCGCGTGCTGGCACGGGGCCGGACCGGGACAGAACAGGACACCGACTGTGACCAGGAAGGACAGACGTGTTAGGTCGGTAGTGAGAGGCAAAGCAATGCACCATCACCCCCTCTCTTGCTGCTGTACCTGAATGACACCATGGCTGCTCAGTACCAGATCAGACCCACCAAAAAGCCGGCAGCATACACCAGCCCAGGTAAGCCCCAGAGGTTTCAGCTTCTCCTCTTCCTGCTTTCCAGAAAGGAACAGAACACTTCTTTTTTTTTTTTTTTTGTGGCAGAAGTGTCTTTAATAAATTCTCATATACAAATTAGGAGGGTGTGCAAAAAAATCATTATTGTATCCAACTGAAATAAACCAAACCAACACAATTTAATATTTAAAAAATACCACAGAGATGAAGCAGCTACAGTGGAAAGCACAAAAAGCTTTTCAATTCCATTTTTTTGCAAAATTACATTCTAATTGTGCACATGAGTGCAGCCCTCAGTCCAAAACAATCCAGTACAAAATAGCTTTAAACTCACGAATTATCATCCTTAAAGGAAAATAAATTCACATTTGAAGAAAGCCATCACTTTTCTCTTCAGTAATGAGATAATTGCACAAAACAATCATGTGCTTTTTCCCACAATCATTGATACTTTATAGCCTTAGTGATTCCAAAGGTGTGGGGTTCCAACATTTGTTGCTGCTCAAGCTTGCCACATAGAACATACATCCTGCTTTATACAAATGAAATGTCTTCAGCTGAATTCTTTCCTTCTCATGCATAAACCCCAACAGTAATGATTTTGCTGCACTGATTAGGCCTTGTGACTCTGTGGTGACCAATTTTGACTGATGATGATGCATAAGAAGGAATCATAATCCAAGCAATACCCAAGTTGGGCTGACTTGACAGGATCAACATGACAAAAAGGCAGTCATACTTCTCATTCAAGCAAGCTCATTATACCGATTATATTCTCAAAGTACAAAAATAGGCCATATATTGAGAACTGAGCTGTATTCCTCACAGAACCAGATCCCAGAGCAGAAGCACACTTCAAGTTCACAGTTCCATAATAAAAAAAGAGTCCTGAGATCCTTTGGCTGGATTAAGGTGAGGTCTTATTGCCAGGTAGAGCTTCAGTAGTAGTTTAACTCAACGAAAGCAATTTACTTAACCCAAAAGTCAAATTGCTCCACTGAAGCAGGTAAGGTAGAATTGCTTTTTAAAAAGTAGTCTGAGACTGTAAGAAAAAAGATTAAATCAGAATTAATTTTTTAAAAACGCACAGTTGCTCATTAAACCTACTGGACAGAATTTAACTGAGACACAAAGAAAATGCCAGTGTCCTTGCAGACAGCCTTCAGAGCACTGGTCAGTAGCATTGCTTCAAAATGATGAGATGAACAGAATAAGCATTTATTAGCACCCAAGGAAACATGGCATTTCTCAATTTATACCTAACCCCCAACTGCAGAACACCTGCTGTCAACTCCACCACCCATTCTAACACCTGAAACATCCAAATACTACGGACAGTATCAACACTGCAGTCAGGTACACCCCAGGTGACCTTAGCACTTCTTGCAAAACACAAGGGGACTCTACCAAACCAGTCCCATGGTGGTGCAATTACAACATGCTTCAGTTATTATTTTATGGTTTTAATCAATATTATTCAATATAAGTAAAAAAGTTGGACCAAGTTAAATAAAAAACATGGTTCCACAGGTGCTATCTGTGGGATAAGAAATGTTTGGGTGTTTTTATGATTCATTTTTCACAGCATCAAAGTTGTCATGAAGGGTAGGGCAAAAGGTTAAGACAGCTGGCCACAGTCAGTGATGACAATCTTTTTGGATGGCTTTCCACTCTTGGAACCAAAGCTCTCGATTTTTTTCACGACATCCATTCCTTCCTTTACATGCCCAAAAACAACATGCTTTCCATCTAGCCTGTAAAACAA
Source organism: Picathartes gymnocephalus (assembly GCA_013390045.1). Lineage (NCBI taxonomy): Eukaryota > Metazoa > Chordata > Aves > Passeriformes > Picathartidae > Picathartes > Picathartes gymnocephalus. Next base: position 78,534 of record WEKY01058267.1, read on the forward strand.
ATACACAAAGGCAGTTTTACTTAAAGCAACATAAAGACAGTGTTAGCAGATCTTCATAGCTCCCACCTGCTGACCAACCCTACGGCAAAGGCACAACTGCTCTTCAAGTCACATGAAATACTTTTAGCTCTGCACCTTAGAAATATTCTGAGAGATAGCAGCCTTCTTGCTGTCACAGCCCTTCCTCCCTCTGGTAAAAAAACCAATTTATTTTCCTTCGGAATCAAGTAATTTGGAAATAACAACAAAACAAAAAAACAACCTACCAACAAAAAAACCAAAAACCAAAAAACAAAACCAAAAAATGAAACAAAACAAACAAACAAACAAACAACAACAACAAAAAAAA